>JANTPZ010097208.1:0-31228 GCA_025593235.1 Vachellia pachyceras
AACTTGTATCAAGATTGTTGAGCGAGGAGGCATTGCAGCTCTCTATACTGGACTTGTTCCCAGCTTATTACAGGCATGCATATCTTAACTTCTGGATCTCTCCCTTCTTTCTTTCATTGGTCTTCATAAATATAGCTGTCTGAACACTTGATTAATACTTCAAAGAATTGATCATGCACCAGGGTCCAGTTCATTTGTACAAGATTATTCATTGGACTATAAGTTCATTTCATAAGTTCATTTCTCTATTGTGGATAATTTAGATTGTGGTTCTTTCATCATGATGTTTCTAACGATTCTCATTCTAGATTAGTCGTGATGTTATGTAGTGATCACAAGATGGCCATGCTTCTATTTGACTTCTTTCTTGTGATATGAATAGTTTTTTTATTATTTCCTTTTAGGACTATCTTATCCTGCAGTATCCCATGAACTGAAATGACAGTTCGGTGATAGTAAGTTGTGTCATTGTAAGCTATACCCTGAAACGGCAATGCTATTGCATGCACATGTATACTTTCTTTTTGATAGTGCTTTCTAAAGATGAGGTTTAATAAACTTCTCATTCTGATTGTGTCATTTGCAGGTACTTCCTTCAGCTTCAGTAAGTTACTTTGTCTATGAGTTCATGAAGATAGTTCTCAAAGTGGAGTAGGCGACAAGTAGATTCTCAGGTATGTGTATCATGCGAAGATTTAGAATGAGTTATAGACGTACGCCCGGCCAACTGATCACTTTATTCGCATGTATTACCAACAAAAAGGAAAAATTTTGGACTGACTCAAACAGTCAACCTACTCAGGCTTAAGGTCTGCAGATATTTATAAATGTTGAGTCTCTGCCAGGAGCTGAATTCATTTTTCTTCCATCTTCTCAATTTTGTTTGCATTTGTTATCTAGCTCTATACCCTTGATGGAGCGAAACGGAAGAAAAATGAAATTGAAAAAATGATTTTGAAGATGAAAAATGTTTTTTATATTCTTGAACAAATAATAAAAAATACAGTTACTTTTAAGTAATAATAATGTCTGATAGAGATATAAAAAATGTTTGTTGTCTATAATTGTAACCTAACAACCCCTAAGAAACCCTATTGATTTCTCGTCTAATAAATGCAGTTATTTTGGCCAGTGTTGTGTTAATCTCTTAATTAGCTTTGTGATGTATCAGCAACTACTGCAAGTAGTTAATATAACTCTGTTTCTAGGACAATGTTATGTGAAAACTCAAAATCTTTCTTTATTTTTCCTTGCGAATATATATATATGGTACAAATGGGTGATCGTTGCCTTGTATCTATAGGATCATCCATGATAACAAAGTGCCGTTTTAAGGTTAAAAGAAGGAAATCCGGAATGAAATTCATTCTTAGATGGAGCATACTGCTCCTTCGAATCCGTTTCATAAATTTTTTTTGGAGTTATCTTGGTCTTATACATAAAAAATAACAACCTATTATTTACATTGCTTATTAAAAAATTATATCGTCATTAAAAGAGGTATTTATTAATTAGATTAATTATTAAACGAAGGTATTTCTATAAAAAAATTATATTTTTAAAAAATTATATCGTCATTACGAAGGTTTTTTTTTTTTGGACGATCAGGGAGTGAGTAATGATAATGGGTGGATGCGGGATGAAATATGGACTGGCAGCTGTCTGCTTCTCTCTCGATGGTGGAGCAAGGACCGACAAAAGCTCATGGACAGGAGAATGGTGGTGGTTGCCTCTTCACTCCATCTTCCCTCCCACCACCTCATTTAAGTGGTTTCTTGGACGAAATCGTTAGGTAGGTAAAGGTTCACTGTTTAAGAACATGATGCTCATATTTGCTGCCATGAAAGGTACTCCTGTGTTATTTATTTATTTATTTGATCACCACGCCAAAGGCATATTATGCACATTCCAAATGAGCCTATAGTTTAATTTGGTTTTCAAACACTACTTTCCTGAGTCTTCACGCATTTCCTTTTTTTTTTCCTCCGTGAAATTAGAAGCTCTTGATTTTTAACATGAGAGTTACTTTACTTCTTTTGGAAGAATTAATAAATTTAAATACAATAATTTTAAAGTATTTAAATTAACTATGTTTCTTTAAATTGATCTGCTTAACTTACATACTATTATATAATTCAATAATACATATAAATAAATACTTCTATTTTATAAGAAATACACATAATTTGTTTATAGAACGTCAGGAGACATTTAAAAGAAATTAAAAGGTTTGGGATTTTCGGGAATGGTTAGTGCAAGTGTATATGACCTTGAAGATTTGGTAGTAATAAGAAGCATAATTATAAAAGAAAGAAGATTGAACAAAAGGTTTCCTTAGGGCTTGTTTGGAAACTTTTTTCAGAATAACTTTTACAAATTCTTAGGTAAAACCTAGGTTTTAGAGAATAGATTTTGGAAAATAGCTTTTACAGATTCCGAGGCAAAATCTAGATTTTGAAAAGTGATTTATGTTTGGAAAGTTATTAGCTTTTACGAATTCCAAGGAAAAAAAGTGGATAAGAAAAAGGAAAGAGAAAGAATGAAAAGAAAAAAAGAAAAAAGAGAAGAAAGAAAAAGTATAAAAGAGGAAAGAGAAAGAAAGAAAAAGTAAGAAAGATGAAAGAGAAAGAAGGAAAAAAGTAGGAAAGAGTGAAGAGAAAGAAAGAAAAAGGTAGGAAAGAGTAAAGAGAAAGAAGGAAAAAGGTAGGAAAGAGAAAAGAGGAAAAGGTAGAAAAAGAGGACAAAGTAGGAAAGAGAAAACCTAGGTTTCAAAACCTAAGGGCCCATTCGGGGTGGTGCTGAGTTTTCAGTTTTTGGTTTTAAAATGCAATTTTGAAAACAAAACATGTTCGGCTAAAATGGAATTGAGTTGGTTTTTAATACTATTTCAAAACAGATTTTATCCAGATTTCAAAACCACAAAAAAAGGTTTTGAGATTTTGATTTTGTTTTGAAATATAATCATGCTTCCCTCTCTCTTACTCTTCAACCGTCGCCCTCCCTTAGCCGTTTCTCCCATGAATATTCTTCTCCGCCAGTAAGCTCTCCATACCTTCATCCCCTCCTTCGCCCACTCCACCGCCGGTGACCTCTCCTACTCTGTCCCCTATGAAACTGAAGAAAAGCAAGGCTCTAAATTCATTTGTTTCTCTTGTTCGCTTTCAACTCCCATCGTTCACTTGTTTCTCCAGGATTTTATCATTCAAAGTTCATTTCTTCTCACACATTCCATCCTCCAGCCCAAACAGTGTTGGAAACATGCTCCACTACCTTTCTTTCTTTCTTTCTTTCGTTCGTTGCTCCTCTGTTTTCTTTTCCAGCGAAAATTTTATCACCCAATCAAACATCTAATTAACTCACCTCACTGGAACAACCTCGCATTCTCCCATTTGAGCAACCTCTCCTCGTCGTCCTCCACGGCTACCTCGCTCTTCGCATTGGGGTTGTCGCCCGAAGCCATGTTCAGATCGGCGGAGTTGTGGGACAGGGCAGCAGCGTCGATGAGGGAGTTGCCAGCAGAGACGTCGTCAATTACGTGGGTGTGGTCAGGGCGGAGGATCGGGAGGTGGGAAGCAGCTCCTGCAGAGTCAAGCCATTTCTACATTATCCTATTTCTAATTCACAACACCTTTTTAAAATTGAAAACCAAAAAAACCTAAAACCAAAAACCAGTTTCAGTTTTTAAAAATTTTGAAACTTAAAACTCAAAACCACCCCGAACGGGGCCTAAATTTCAAATTGAAGTTTTATAACCAAAATAGCTTTTCAGAATTTTTTTTGTATTTGGACAAAATCTAGATTTTTAGTTAAAATCTAGGTTTAGTTTCCAAACAAGCTCTTAATCAAAGCCTTTAAAATTAATGTCCTTTGGAAAACGAGCCATCGGACTGATGGGGCTCCAGCTGTTGCCACATGGGATTGGTGGAGGCATTTATGGAACGGGGCGAGGGCGCCAGCATCTTAAATTATAAATTTGTTATTTCAAAAAGGCATTGGTCCAAGTCCAACCACACCATCCCAGTCACGCGGCTTCATTTACGCGACTCTTGCATCCGCCCTTCTCGCTCCGAACAACTTCCCTCCCTGCTGTTTTTCTTCTGCTACGGCCTACGGGGCCTGCATCATCACATTCACTTTGTGCTTGTTCACTAGCGCTATGTCGCCGTCCGCCCACGGGTCCTCCGAAGATGACGCCATCTGCTCATGCTGTCTCGATGCGAATAATGATTCTCACAATCATGAATGCATATCTCTTTATGGGAATTGCAGCCGTTGTGAAAAATCTGGTTCTTCTCCGTCGTCGTCGTCGTCGGGCTCATCGGACTTTTTTAATAATCTCACATTGAAGGAGTGGGAGAAGCTCAGGAGAATTCTTGTTGCCTCGGCTAAGGGCTTCACGATTGGAGCTGGTCTCAAGGGTGGCCTCGCTCTTTTCTCGATATTAGCTCGACTGAAACAAAGAAGGCCACTAACTTCTCTGAGGTACTGCTTGTGGAATTTAAGATACTCGAATATCGGTTTGCAGAATTCGGGCGGCATGTCCATTAACCATTCCATTCCCTCATTTTCACATTCCCTGATTTAGGAAGGAGGCTCTGAAGACAAATAGTGAAGCAATTGTTACGGCTGTAAAAGAATCATTGAGTTACGGTCTTTTTCTTGGAACCTTTGCTGGAACATTCGTGTCCATGGATGAGCTTATCGGCGCTTTGGGTGGTCACCGCAGGCACGTTCTATTGTGAATAATCAATTTTGTTTAGTGGTTAGCATTTAAGTTTTATGGGCTTATCAAGTGGTGTGAGAGAGATTTTGATTCGTATTGTTCCTCCTAACTCAGGACAGCAAGATGGAGGGCTTTCTTGGCAGGGGCGATTGCTGGCCCATCAATTCTTTTGACTGGCTTTAAAACACAGCACACAAGCTTGGCCATTTACATATTTATGCGAGCTGCTGTCTTGGCATCTCGATGTGGGATTAAGAGCAAACGATTTGGAAGATTTTGTAAACCTCTCACATGGAAGCACGGTGACATTTTCCTTATGTGTCTCTCCTCGTCACAAATATTGTAGGTTCCCCTTTTATTGGGAGAAGTTTAATATATTAGCGTGGCTGTGCATGTACACTTTATCATTTTCTCTTTTTTTCTGTCTGACGAGTAATCTTATATTTCATTGTACGAGCTGATAATCGAAAGTTGATGCTTGATCACAAATGTTATGTGTGACTCACTTATGATCTGTGATTCTTCATTATAAAATTACTAATCTATACTTCATGTTAAAAATAAATCAAGTCCAATCAGGTAAAATGCTTTAATGAGATGTCAAGTGACTGAGCTAGTCAGCTAGTTTATCACCTGGATCTTTAATCGTGGCTGTGTTCCAACTTTGCATCACATAAATGAATTTTTTTATCCATTTTTCAGGACTATAGGCATATTACAAATGTGTTTGGGACTAATTTTGCTTTAATTTGATTTCGTAGAAGTCTTAACTACCACTTATGTTCATGTAAATAAAGATGTTTGTCCTTTATCTATGGTTGAGAATGTGATTTCATGCACATGGGTGTTCCCTTGATAGTTTTTTCTGGGCAAATGCCAATCGGGAAGGACTTTATTTTCCAACCTAATGCACCTCTATTTTTCAAAGCATTTTTGTACAAAAATGATTAACAGAAGCGGGAAAATATTTTGGCAACTGGTTGTAGGTCTGCTTACATATTAAAACAAGAGAGTTTGCCTTCTTCGTACAAGTCATTTCTCAATAAGCACGGTGGAAAGGATCTTGTTATCTTACAAGGTGTAAAAGATATTGCAAGTGGCATGCCTTTTACTGATTTGGAAGCAATACAAAGATACTACAAGGCCCAAGGTGTCGATGTACAACTTGATCAAAATATGGAAGTTCCTTGCTCGGTATGGGAATGACTCTTATCCACTTCTTTATTTCTCGATAGCTGTTTGTAGGCCAGGGGTTGGGGGACAATGTAAAAGTTAGAACATAGTTAACACATTTGACGTGTTTAATATTTACTATCAAAACTAGAAGCCGGAAATCATTTGGTTCTGTATGTAGATGCCAAATTTAGCTTGGAAGTTGGAAATATCAGTATTTCCTGCGTTCACAGTAATTAACGTTCATCTTATATAATGAGAAAAACATCAACTCTTCATCATGATCAGGTCTATTGGAGTCAAAACTCCTATGTTAACTGTTAAGCATTTGATAAGGAATTACATTCATGCTAAATGACTTTAAGTTGGTTATTTTTTATGCGCTCTCTTTTGTAGAAACATTTTATTTTTCTGTGCAGTATTGTTTTACATTGACCAATGCCTTGCAGATTATTCATGAAAATCAGTCATGTGGTGGGCATTTTCTTTCTTTTCTCGTTGAAGCTTACAAGAGAGCATTATCTGTTTATCTTCCAGTTTATCTGATCCCAGCACTATTAGTTCACAGACAAGGACTTATAAAGAGGTGATCAATAATCTAATATACTCATTTGATCCTACTTATAAGGCAAAGATAAGGAAATTTTTTGTCCTATTTATAATTTACATTATTAAATTTTTCGTATAAATGCACTATTTTACCCATCATTTATTAGTGTGTTGACTTTGTTTTCCTAGGATATAATGTATATTAAATAGGGATAGAATTGGAAAATTGTTAAATTTCAAAGTAAGAGTTAATGGAGTTTTTTTTTTGTCTGTGAAATATATTGGAAGGAATATATAAATAAAATCATAGAAGTATATCCACTTTCTCCTTTGCGAATATTAAGACTGAGCCTCTGTTTTATATGGATAGTATTCCTTTAAATGCAAGAATTCCCAAGATGCCTGCAGTCCTTCAGCAGCGTGGAAGGACTGCATTTGTATGATGCATTGGTCTGTATTAATTAGTTATGGTACGTGAAAATTGAAATGACATTTTTTTGCCTTATTACTTATCATCAGCATTCTTATTATCCTATATGCAGGCCTAATACAATATTAGCCAAGGGTCTTTTTGGCACGGCAAGATCTAGCTTTTTTCTGTCTGTTTATTGCTCATCTGCCTGGTCAGCATCTCTTTACCTACTCAGTGCCCGTTACCCTGTCCCTGGTTGTCTTATTGCTAATTTGGCGGTAGTTTTAAACTTGGGGTTCTTTATTTGTTCAAAATTTCCAACTATGCTGGTATTTTATGCTGTCCGTATAACGTATATTGACAAAAGCTGCAAACCAACATTTCAATCGTGTGATTAAATTTAAAAGTTTACTAGAATCAAGTAAAGCAGGTATAGTCTGCAATTCTTCTAATCATTTTGATGATTTCAATCTTGCCCATCTAAAGATACACGATAGCTAAAAAGGAAGGGGGGGCGGATCTAACATGCTTCCATCAAAATAATTATATCGATCATTTTCAACCTGAAACCAAATGTGCTCATAATTATAAAATGCTAAACTATAATAGAAACCATTTATCATATTTTTATAAAAATTTGATTTGATAGTAAAGATGGACCACCGTCCACCGCCACCAATATCCATCTCTATTGCGAAACCTTTGCTTAAGGAGAGAATGCTTGCATTGTGAGAGAACATAACAAATGCATGGTCCACTTTTAAGTACTTGCTATCAACTGGCTCTATCATCGTCAATTTTGTGACAAGACATCTGTTGCAACTATCATATGTATGGTATGGATGCCTTCATTGTTCATCAGGATGTGGACGTGCTTGCTTTTCAGAATCTTCAGAAGATGCAACATTCCGATGGTGGTCATGGGAACGGTAAGTTGCTTTACTGTTTCTTTATATTTTTATCTGTTTGGCTATGTTATTTTAAGTTGTATGATCTGCTTGAAGTACTGCTGTTGAAATCATGTTGGCGAAAAAAAAAATCTTCTCTCTTGCATTGTCGATTATTACAGAAAGTTACATTTTTGCTGCAGTTCCCTACTGGCCTTGCATTGGGAATTGAGAAGAAGAGTAGGCGAATGGAGATTTCATTATACTGCTTTGCGCGAGCGATTGAGAGCTTTTTCACATGCTTGGAGGAAGTAGGGTATTTGCCGCAGTCAATTAAGATATGGAGAGGTGATATTATGGTTTTCAGCATGTCAACAGCCATGATAATGCACTGCTACGCACAAGAGAGGGAAGTATTTAGATCCAAATATTTGAATGTCCTTGACTGGGTTTTCGGTGTACCTCCTCCGCCATGTGAAACTCCACGCTGTAAAGGTAGATAGAACAACCAAATGGTTACCCTGAAGGCAATTTTATCTGCCACATACTGCTGAAATCCTGGTGAAAACGATGCTCCACTTTGGTACAACGAGGATGGCATCTAACACACAATCAAGTATCAATCCTGCGATGAACGGGAACTAGCATTTTTACCCGAGGACTTGTGGCTTCCAAGGAAACTGCGTAGTTTTTCTTCCATTCGTGGAGCATGCAGTACTGCGACACTCTTGGTTTATTTATGTCATCCGAGTCCTTGTTCTGGTGAGTGTAAACCAAATTTTGAAAATATAGTTTTAGCGTGGTGGGCGGCAAGCTAATGTGATTCTATTTATAATACTGACAAAATTAGGGGAAACAATATATGCTATTTTCCTCTATGCTCCATGTAAACTCTCGATGAGATTTAAACAAAGAGAAAAATATAATAATAAAACAATAGTAGTTTGCATGGTGCGCATCCTTGTCACTGTTTTCACAATTTGAGCTTTTTTCTTGATAGATGAGGCTAAATTGCTCTCACCATCAAAGCCAAAAAGCACAGTGGCATGATTGAGCCTTTTTATAATCTGAAGATGATAGGTCAACTTAACATAGGAGCTTGGAGTAAGTCATGGGTCGAGCTGCACCGACGATGGCGAAAGCCTTCCAGGTCTTTCCAAAGATCTTTTATAAAGGGCCAGGGTTTATCTATTGTTACTGTCCCCATATGTACTCCTGCAATTTGTAGAAGGAAGCCGTTTGTTAAGCTATATGTTGCTCTTGTCTCGCAGGTGGAGCATAATCGAAAGCCCTAAGGTCCAATCTAGGGTATGTGTGCGCTTCAATAATAATAATTATTAGATTCATCAAGATTAATGTATTTTATTGAACCATAGATTTTGAAAGGAAAACCAACATCCGAATACGGGGACTGTTGTCAGATAGCAAAATGTCGCAGTGCTAGCGTTGAAAGGAAACGACAACCAGAAACAGCTCAGGTCAGAGATTTAGATTTAACTCTCTGAAACCAACTACCTCTAAATTCTCTGAGCCTGAAGGCTCTTCGCCGTGAGCCAAGAAGAGGCAATTGAGAAGAGAATCCAAACCATGTTGGGTAGAACATTGTAGAGGGCACTGCATTACAGAAAGCGCAGTGGGGGCAGTTGGGGCGTATTAAATTTTGACCAGTCCATGCTCGTGGTCGTACATACATATGGATCAAAGCATAAATGGTCATCCTTACCCTACAATCACTATATTAAGATGAACAAACCAACATAACTAAAAACGTACAGCTAGCGATTGGGAGAAGGAATCCGAAGTCAAGAGTCGCCGGAAACATAACACCACCATTTGTAGATAGAATACCCATATATGGCGCTATAAGCAATGACCCTGAGGGGAGAACTGACAAACCTGAAAGGTGAATTGCAAGACATTTAGAAATAAAGGAGATATAGAAAGTGAGGGTATGGAGAGAAAGGAGACCTGAGGAAGGGAGATCGATGGGGGAGAAGGGAAGCTCTCTCGTCGGCTGTGACGGGGTAAGGCCAGCGAGAGAAATGGCGGTTGAAGTAGTCCCAATCAGGGAGGAGGACGCCGGCAATGGCCAGAACTCCAAGAACATAGGTAACGAGCATCTTGTGAGCAGAGTGGGTGGAGAGGCCAACCACCACTATGATGGCAGCCAGAAACAGAAGACACGTCTTGAGGGCGGCATCGTTGCCCATTCACTCTCCTCTACTTTACCGCTTTCACCGCATCTCCAATCTGTTGCTAACATACATACATATATATATATAGAGAGAGAGAGACACACACACACACACAGTGGACTTGGCATCATAAATGAAAGCCACATCCCCGTGACCTTCTCCCTCAGTGTTCACCGTTGACGGCTGCTCTTTCAGCTGTCGTTTTCAAACTGTAACAGCAAGGCCTCCTCCCTATCCCCATTACATGCAGCTTCTGCTCCTTTCACGCCTTTTAACTTCCTCCTCCCCGGTTCCAATCCTATCTCTGCAGTCTCCACGGATCTTACTCCGCTCCCTTTCTCTTCACTGTTCATTATAACTTTAAACGTTTAGGTCCGCCGATTTTTTTAACCGGGTCCGCATGTCAAGGAGATGCTCTTCCACCGTTTTTCCCCTTCCTCCTAATCTCGTCGTGCTTGTTTGGGAACTCCGTTGGAAAAATGGATTTTGCAGATTTTGAGGCATTTTGGGAATTTCGAGATGGTTTTACGGATTTCAAGATGGTTTTTATGAATTTCGAGATGATTTTTACAGATTTCGAGATGGTTTTGTCTCGGCTTACGTGCACCGTTTGAGAAAATGGCTTCCCAAACAGGCACGTCGTCTTCCTTATTTTATAAAACACACATTCATATCTTATTTGTATTGTAGTTATAAATTTTGTAGATAATATATTAAATATTTAAATTTATTTATTCATGTTTATGATAATGATTTTATAAAATGTTATATCTGAACCATCTCTCCGTTTTTTTATTAAAGAAGACTAAGAGCAATAGTACATAATACAATTGCTCTGTTGGGGAATTAAATCCCATGCATTCTTGATTCACTAGAGCCTGCATGTGAGACGGGCAATTTTCCAGTAAATAGTAATGCAGACTACTTGATATCCATTTTTGCAAGTAAATCAGCAACTTTATTCCTCTTTCTTGGAATATATAGTAGCCTCAATTCCTGCTCATAAATTCTATATACCCAAAAAATAATTTGGATTAGACCAACCTGAGGCCTAGTCAGGCTTCAGTTTCATGGAAAGACAGGAGTTAAATGAAGATCCAACTGTCAGACAATTAGGGAACACATGGAGTCTTCACAATCAGATATATCTTTAACATCCTTTAGATTTTGGGGTAAACAGTTAGATTCGCAGATTCAACGTCTACACCCCTAGATTTCAGAAGACAGTTAAACAGGCTAGACGCGCGATAAGAGAGCGAAGACCACTTATTTATTTCTATTGTATCTCACATTATAGACAGTTTTCTACACATTCTACGGCTCATTACCTTCTCTCTCACACTCTGCTACTTTCAGTCCATGCAAGCTCTTAATGTATCTCTACAATTTCATCAATGCAATCTCAATTTTCCATCTTGCACTACATTCACTGACCTTTAAATTCTTTTTTCATTGTCAGTGATCCGAAATCTCCTTTATATTAATCTGAAATTTGCACAAACAAATTCCCAGTCATATCGTAGCATCATCATTATCTGAAGAAACATAAGACTACCAGCATTAATAGTGTTAATTACAAGCATCTCAATCAAACTATTTGAATCTTATTGCAAAAAATAATTTTTTTTAAAACCTAGATTCCACACAATTTTCAAACCTTTGAATATGGCCCATTCTTCTGCCTCCATCACCGTGCCTATAAGCGTGAAGATGGAATGCTAAGAAGAAAATGAAAATACATCCAAACCCAGGTGCCTCCTAGGCATTTTCAGACTCTCAATTTCCTGACTATTCGGCCCTTTTTGTGAACTTGAGCATTCCCATCTCGGTTGGGTAAGCTTTCAATTAGTACTCAATAATTGTTTCGAATATGATTGCCTTCAATCTAGTAAAGGAATACCTATGTTTAACAAAAAAATTGGTTAAGGGAAAAACAAAAAGAATGCGCCATTCATTTTTGAACAGTTCCGTTCTTTCTTACACTTGCCTTTTATTTTTTATAATCATACCATGTACTTTATCAACTAATAGAAGAACTAAATTTCAATGATCTACACAGCAACAAAACGTAAGCGCGGACCAGTTTTGAGTTAATTTCAAGAAATGATATAAAGGCATGTCGAGCATGCATAATTAGAACATAGAAAACATAAATCTTGAGTACATGAAGTTATGGGAGGAAACTTTAATTCATTTGTTGCATTAACTAGCTTGGCTCTCTTTTCCGATTTGCTGGCAGTGACGATGACAGAAAATACAGGGTAACAGGTTTGTGAAACACTAACAAACAAACACAGTCATCATCTCTGGAGATCGTTGCTTAGAATAAAAGGCCATGCGTAATGTCAACCAAGTTATGTCCGGGGTCATCATTAGGTTATCAATTGTGCCTCCTACAAGTTGCCCCTCCTTGGAATTAGCTCCCCCTTTTCACTTCTTTTAATTTCCTCGCCTATAAACCATATGCTCCTATAATTTCTCTCTTTAATTTGTCATGCATTATTTAATTTGTGCATCCACGTCCATTCATTTGTCATGCCATATCCAGATTTCTTTCTTTTCCCTCTAAATCCTTCTTCTGCTAAATGTTGCCATGATGAAGCATAGCTTCCTGCAGTTGAGTCTAGCTTATCAGAACAAGTTTTGTCGGAATTTGCGCCCAAAATACATTGCTTATAAAAGTGATACGACACAATCCTTGAAGCGAGACAAGTTTATGAGACATGTAAGTAGGTGTGTAGGTGGCCCTCCGACTCTAATGGCTTTTAGATGCATTGGTTGGAAACCTGTTACAGCAAGCAAATCAGTTGTTTAGCTGACACTGAAATCAAAACATAGATACGCTGATTAATTATATATAAAGCCCTTTTGTCTTACGTTTACTTCCTTAATTTGATCAGTCTCATTGTAACAAACGATTATACTATTTTCCCCCGACACAACCAACAGAGTCTCGGTGCGTATGAAATGAAACCTTTACTAACAAATTTCACAGTTACAAGAAGGTATAATAATTAAGGACATTAACCAAAAACTTCGCCACGCGTAATTGAACAGGAAACTGATCCGGAGTTGGTTAAAATTACATTGTGTTCTCTATTTAATAGTAATTTCTTAACCTAGCTAGCTATCTAGCTGCTCCCACACATCACGATGTCGACACTTAATTAAGTTGATTGATATAGCCTTAGGTTTGAAAATATGGTTTTGCTTGACTATGAAGGCACTTACGGCCACCACGGACGTACGTTAGTGTTAAAGAATATAAGTCGGCTAATTAACTATACTATGGAGATAGTTTCTTTGACACGTGAGTGTGAGAGAGAGAGAGACAAACTTTGAATAATCCGTTTAAGCACTACCAGCTTATTCTTCTAATTGTGATTTATGATGTGTGATTAATTAATTTTCGGGCGCAAAGTAAGTTTTGGCTAATCAGAAAGTTCCGCATCCTGGCATTTCCAAGTCATATTCTAGCTTATCTTTTGATAATGGTAAAAGATATTGCTCGCTAGTTTTAAATTGTACTAAGCGTTAACCTTTTACTTTATACGTAATTTAAATTGACCGAGAGTATACCAATATCACAGAGAAAAATTGCTGCAGAACAAGATGCATAAGGACAAGCTACTGCTAACGAATGCCAGTTGAAGGTTTATCAACCATGCAAAGAATAATAATAACGTCTCAGGGGTTACAAAAAGATAGGTATAGATTTGATGCACCAAATTCTTCTTCACGTCTTCAACTGCACCATCCTCTTTGTCAAACAGGTCACATCGATCCTTCATGTCATTTTCAGAATACTACGAACTGTTCCTGCTACTATATATATATATATATATATATAGCTACAACCCTTTGAATGCCTCGAGGAGATGTAATTATATATACCCGCATATATTTTCAACGACTTTGATAGATTATTTAGTTTACCTGTTTTGTATTCGGTTATAAGGTTGTGCTACGTAGCATTTCTGTATTGACGGGCCAACCACCGGTCAATGTAAACACATTATTTCACATGCAATTCAATATAATAATCTAAAACAGATTCACAATTTATGAATAATATTATTAATTGTCTTTTAAATTCTGTGTAATGTAAGAAAAAGGCATGCTGGTTAATTAATTATATACGTATAGGATTAATTAGCGCGCTGTTAAAAATAATATAAATTGTGGATTAAAATTGATAATATCGTGCATTGGGCACAAGCATGTGCATGTGGGAATAGATATATACAAGTCATTTGATGCCATGCAAATCACGACGAAATAGAGAAGATGGCTTCTGCTTTGCGTGCATGAGAACCCTTCCTCTGGGGTCCGACCTGTATTTGTTCGCCATCTATTAGGTAATGATGAACTGATTTGATAGTTTCTTCTTCTATATATTAATCAATAAAATAATTGCACATTAAACTAATGAAGAATGTCTAAGAGTTAAGTTAGCAAATTTAACTAGAAACTTTTTTTAAAAGTAACGTTATTTTAAAAGTTTTTATGAGTAATGTTATCCCATATCATTATAAATGTTAATAGTAAATATCAATTTTTAATGATCAACATTGATTTTTTACAAATTGACGTAACATTGCTCATTTTTAAAATTTCTAGATAATAGATAATATTGCTCATGAACAAACTTCCAATAGTAAGGCAAATTTGCATTCTTGGTGGCTATCATGTTCGAACAATCTTTAGCGCCCATCACATATCCATGATTTAAATACACATATCCATGGTGGCTATCACATGCACTTTTCATATGAAAAAAAAATCTTTAGCGCCCATCACATGAAATCGCACAATATAAGAATTATCAAATACTTGTCTGCTGATTTAATTGGATGGCGTCATACTTTCATTTTGTTTCCTCACAATAATAAAGGTGTTGGGAATACGATTGCTTTGTTTCTTTTTGCAGTTGTGCGTGCTATTCTCATATGAAATTTGTATGTAATGAAATATCATTTATAAACTCTGAAATTTTCAAGGTAGTGGTGCATTTGCAAGCCAATTGAAGATAATCGAACTCATTCCACAAAAAATATCTATAAAAACGATTAAGATAGAATTTCTGTTTATTTGAGTTTTGATAAGGGTTTTATGAGGTTAAAAAATCAAAAATAATTTTTTAATTAACCATTTAATCCGTTTCATGCATTGAACTTAAATATACAATAATCTGAATTTTTCCTGCCTCGAAATATTAGATGGAAAAAAAAAATGTTCCGTTTTATGTTAACATTAGAGCAATTAATTAATGTAACATGGTGCGTGCATGGCTATTTGAATTTTCTATAATTATCTTCAGGGTATACCGTATACATATATAGTCATCATAAGACATTAATTTGTAGCCCATGATTTTATCACTGGATGGAAAGTGCAGTCCCAATCTAAAATTAATCAACCAATAAAGCAACTATTTTCGAAAAAAACAAAATCCAGAGAATTAATTAACAATAAGCTAGCTTGAAATTTGGATATAAATAGCAACGGCGATGGATTTAGGGAGACCCAAGTTTGATTGCAGATCTATTATTACAGAATGGGAAGATCTCCGTGCTGTGATGAGAATGGACTTAAGAAAGGGCCCTGGACTCCCGAGGAAGACGAAAAGCTTGTGCACTTCATTCAGAACCATGGCCATGGAAGTTGGAGAGCTCTCCCCAAACTTGCTGGTAGCTAGATCCCTCTCTTTACCTTTCCACACACACACACACACATATGTATACTGTATCAACTCTCCACCGCTTTGCTCATTTCCTTTTGATTTATCAAATATTTGCAGGTCTCAACAGATGTGGAAAGAGCTGCAGGCTAAGGTGGACCAACTATTTAAGACCTGATATTAAGAGGGGCAAATTCTCCCAAGAAGAGGAGCAAACCATTCTCCACCTCCATTCCATCCTTGGAAACAAGTACTTAGCCTATTCCTTGAATGCATTCAAACAATTATATTAATTACTCAAACTTTTGGATTCTTACATCGATGCAATACATATGTGATTCTTGTTTCACAGGTGGTCTGCAATTGCGTCCCATCTTCCAGGCAGGACAGATAATGAGATTAAGAATTTCTGGAACACTCATTTAAAGAAGAAGCTGATTCAGATGGGGTTTGACCCAATGACTCATCAGCCCAGAACAGACCTTGTTTCAAGCTTGCCCTATCTGCTGGCTTTGGCCAACATGACAGACTTAATGGATCATCATCGTCATCAATCGCTGGATGAACAAGCCCTGAAATTACAAGCAGAGGCAGTTCAGTTGGCCAAGCTTGAATACCTTCATTATTTACTCCAATCCACGGCTTCCTTCGCTACCAACTCCTATGACCAGAGTGCCAGCATGGAAGCCCTCAATTTGCTAACTTCAATGTCTAATGTCAACGAGAATCCAGTTATAAACTGTCCACAGCTGGATAACGCTTCCTTATTTTCTAATGGCATGGCTGGCTCTCAACCACTCCACCACCTAAACATAATATCGCAAATTTCAGACCCACAAGTCTCATTCAATACTTCCCAGACATGTTTGAACAGTGAGAAGGATCAAGGTACTAATGACTTGACAATGATTAGCGAAGGGGATAACATAGGCAATGACACTTCATGGATGATTCCGTCTCCTGCCCCATCGATTCATCACACGTCGACGACGACAGGGACCTCATCAAACAGCAATCCTGGAGATTGCGGCAGCCGCACGTCCAGCTATGAAGGAGGAGCCTCGTCTTATTGGCCCGAACTCTTTTTTGACGACCCAATTATACATAATGCATGACCCAGCTTTATTAGTATTCCATCTGATGATCTGTGTGTTATTTACGCTTTTCATGGTTTTCTTAAGCAAAAGCCTAATGCATATAGAGATGCTATATATACATGGTACGAATACATATTTTTGTCTCCATTTCAGGCCAGTTAGTGGAATCTATTTGGCTGAATGCCGCTGCCATTTGATTCAACAGTGTATACGTTGTTTACTGAATTAAACCTGGTCTTGATCTGTTTTGTTTGATGATTTGTCCTGTTCAAAGGATATAATACAAACACATCCTCCTCTCCAATTTCAATTTTCTGTCTCCAAAACATTTATGTGTCATCTTTGGGTTTCTCTGAATACTTGCGCGGCCATGCTCTGTATCCACTCCGTTGGCACTAGCAAGTGGCAACACACCATGAACCAAGCTCTTCTCCCGTGAGAAATTTTCTGTACCTTGTAGTCACCTTTTTCCTTTTGTAATGTGATACATAAGATTTGATGAATTAAGTTCTCTAATAATTTTGACCAGAACGCCTGTATTTTCAAGGTTGGGCCTGGCATGGGCCATGATTTATTAGCCCAGTTCTATAGGTTTAGCTAGGATTCCTTTATCATGTTAAGATCGATAATCAGTCCGTAGAGGTGGGAAAACGGGTTGAGCCCGTGGGTCCAACCCGCCAACCCGCCACTTTGTGGCGGGTTGGGCTGGCTAAAAGCCAGCCCGCTAGGGGGGCGGGTTGTGTCAACCCGCCCTTTTTATTTTTTTTTTTAAAAAATTATTTTATATGTATTTTTTTTACTTTTTTCAATCCCAATATTTTTTACAAAGGAAAAAGTAATATTAAATGCTATTTTTAAGAAATTATTAAATACTTATTGATAGGATTGGAAAGAGAAACATGAAATTATGCAATCTTATAGAAAAAAATTGGGTGAAAATTTAAAAAATATTAATTTTATAAATTAAAAAATAAAAAAGAAATTTTTGGCGGGCTCGGGTTGGGAATCCCGAGCCCACCAACAGAGACCAACCCGACGGGCTGACCCGCTTTACCAGTACTATCAGTCCGTGATGCTGAAGAATGGTATTTCTATCAAACTCCTGCACAAGATGTTCACTGTTTCCATTAAGGAGATAACTAACTATTATAGCAATTTTAAACAAATTCTAATATTTTGCTGTTACTATCCATGTTACAGTGAAGTGACACGTGCAGACATGATTAAATAAAGTTGGAGAAAGAGAAACCCGGGGGCCACAAAGAGGATGGCAATTTAATTTGTTGTCGTGTTTTGGGAAAGAAATTAGGCAAGGGAGCTTGCCTGTTCTGTGTCTTTTTCCCACCAACTAACACACACAATAATGTCTTTACCCATGGGGGAAGAAAACACATATTCATTACATTCGGGCGCAGTGCTTCTTATGTTTCTTTCCTACTAGCTACGATGCACATAAATCAAGATAAAAAATATCTTGAAATTCGTATATTTTTTTTAGATTTCGTACATTTTTTCGGAATCCGTAAACTCATTTCTCCCTTCAGATTTCCAAACACACACATTTCATAGCATTGATCGGCCCTGGCTAGTCGTTAGGGTTTGAGAAAAGTGCAAAGAACCAATTAGGTAGCCAGGATTTTGGGCCGATTCTCAGTTGTCCGGTCAAAGTCAACCACCATATAATTCTTTTGACCCATCGCCCGTGGGTCTAGTGGTTAGAATTGTACTTTCTCACCAAATGGGAGGAGGTTCGATCCCTATTACGGTGCTTGGAGAGGCATCTTAGCTCTTGGGTGTTTAGATAAACACTTGAGAGTAATTGATGGCTCACCCTGCCCGACGTTGGTATAACCTAATAGGAAGGGAGATTTCGCCCTGCCCTTGACTTGTGGATGAGCCCAACCCCCTGCCTAAATTTTTTTTTTTCAAAAAAAAATTCTTTTGGATTTTTGGATCTAGATCCGCCCTATGAACCGGATAATTAGTTTAGAAATGTAAATATTTTCTAATTAATATATTAATTAAGTAATTGACTACTTGATCAGATGAGAAAATGTGGATCGCTGCCCAGCTTCATATTTGATGAAATCAGGAAATTTGAATTATTACTGATATTAATAATTAATTAAGTGTTTATTTAATTAGATAAAAGATGTAGTCAGATAAATATCTAGAAGGTATTTAAATATATAAATTAAATAGTGGAATTTAATTTATATCATTTAAATAATCCACCAGCAGTTATAAAATGAATATAAATATATTTATTTATATTTTTAATTGACTTAATCAAATGTAAAGTTAAGAAAATCTTTAAATTGATGGCGGCAGTAGACATTTTGTGTTTCCAAAATATTTCTAACCCACTCCTATAAATAGGTCATTTTTGGACTCGATTTTTTAATGGTCTGGTTCAAATTTTCTGTATGTTTTCTCAGCTATTTATTTTATCCAACAAATTCTGAGGCAAGAGTTGATTAAATCATACGCAGTTTATTCAGAAAAGTTGGTTCATTCTCGATTAAATGCAAAATAATTCATGTTCATCATCACTGTTACTGTCATTTAAAAGTATGGATTTTAATTTTTGTTCACTCGAGGGAAGCAGTGGTAGGAACCAGGGACGAGGAGAAGGCAGGGGAATAAAGTGCCTGGACTATCCAACCAAGAAAGACCAAAACCGTTAGTACTAAATTTCCATTGGACCGATCAGACCAAATTTTCTATCATCGAGAGTTTTTGTCTCATCTACTTCGTGTGTGAGAAATAACTTTTGGTTGTTGCTCTTTAAAGGTCGTAATTCTGGACAAGATTAGCGTCTTCGAAAGTACCTCTCCCAGCAGAAAACTGTCGGGCCGACGACAACCCGCGGCGCCCAGGTGGAAGATTGCCGCATCCGTTTTCTTGCTGTGATCGGTATGAAGTTACTCTGTCATAGCTGGGTTTTTCCCCGAAGCGGTCCGGGTCGATAGAATTCGTTGAATAATGAAAGAAGCTTCTCAACTTCTCCAGTTATAAATTATGCTGCTTTAAATCTTCAGCATGAAATATTATGTCTTGATAAAAGAGCTACTGAAATATTAAGTTCAAGGGGTCAGTTTCTGGTTAAATTTCCGTGCATTCTTGAGGCCAACTTTTTTAAATCTGTTCATGCATGGCTAAAGAGGTCCTTCTAACTAATAACTGACTGGCTAGGACATGTGAGAATTCCAATTGCAGAAGGGTTCACGGAGGCGAAGGAATCCTGTTCGTGAAGTATATGCAATTGAGGCAAATCGGCTTTTGACTTCTGGGATCATCGCGCAAGATGACTAGGAATTTTGGTGGTCAGGCCACGGGAGGGTTCCAACAGGAACTAGATTCGTCTAGAAAGAATTCAATTAAAAGTAAACAAGCAACATAACATGTGAGTCATAAAACAAAGTCTGTGGAGAATTACAGGGATCAAAATTTGGTGAGGAACGGTACTGATGGTTCTCGCAGCGCCCACCAACTCAAGCCCCATGAGACGCCTGCACGTGCCACTCAACGTCAAGTTTCAAGGCATCATGAGGTGAAAAGGAAGGGCATCTAACTTGATAAAAAGGCCACCTGTCCGGCCCCCAAATCATTTAGTGGAGAAGATAAGAGCCAAGAGATGGTTAGACGGCAGCCACCAGTCACACAATTTACAACGTGCGACTCGCGTTCTGGCCTTTGTCTCCACTGCACATTTCAGCGAGGGAAGCACAGTGGTTGCAGCTTCTTTCGACCTCAGGAAAGTAGAAAACCAGTTTTGGGATGTCGCATCTCAGACTCAGTCTCGAATGAATTACTCACTAAATCACAGATATCATATGTGTTACATGCCTTCTTCTTAAGCACTGTTTAAGACTTGGGATCGTCTCCTCTGCAGCCTCTGTTTTCGACACACTTGTCCAAGATGACCAAGTTCTTTAGCTTGACGGAATCCAAAAACTGGTGTTATAGATACACATTCGGAAGGTCGGGGCTCCGATCATCCACCACTGACCTCAAAGACGGCACCATCATGCATTGCTGGGTGCCTAAGATCCAACTAGAGTCTAAACCAAATCTGCTTCTAATCCACGGGTTCAGGGCCAACGCGTTGTGGCAATGGGGGGACATCATCCGCCATCTAACCCCCTTATTCAACGTGTACGTGCCGGACCTTCTCTTCTTCGGTGGATCCTATACGACCCGCCCAGAGCGGAGCGACTCGTTCCAAGCTCAGTGCTTGATGCGGGTCATGAAGGCTAACTCCGTACAGAGGCTGAGCCTGGTGGGGTTGAGCTACGGTGGGTTTGTGGGATACAGCATGGCGGCTCAGTATAAGGAAATGGTGGAGAGGGTGGTGCTGTGTG
The DNA here is from genome assembly GCA_025593235.1 of Vachellia pachyceras. Taxonomy (NCBI): domain Eukaryota; kingdom Viridiplantae; phylum Streptophyta; class Magnoliopsida; order Fabales; family Fabaceae; genus Vachellia; species Vachellia pachyceras. The sequence goes on from JANTPZ010097208.1 coordinate 21,081, forward strand.
GCTCCGGTGTAAGCGTAGAAGAAAAGGACCTGAAGGAAGGGCTTTTCCCGGTGAACAGCTTGGAAGAAGCTGTCAACATTTTGGTGCCTCAGACGCCGGAGAGGCTTAAAGAGCTTCTCGGCTTACACTTTCCAGACCTTATACGGTGTCTTGGTTGCCTTCTTGTCTCTTTATTGATTTCATTGACGTAAGGAGCTACTTCACATCTCTCTTCCTTTCATTTTATCAAGCCATTAGAACATCTTCCATCGAGTAGTAGTGAAAGTTGATAGCTACTTCGTAGCATAAATTGCATTTCACAAGAAGCGCTGAGCAAAGAAGAGATAATTACGAAAATCTAGGATATCCTAAAAGAAAAGAAAAGATCACTGTCTATGTGATGCCCGACGTCCAAAGTTATATATAATCTTATAAAGATAGATAAATTTTAATTGGACTGTATTGTGGTAAAACATGAATGTAAGAGTTAGAAATGGTGGATTTGGGCAGGCAATGTGCAGGGATCATGTTGAAGAGAGGAGGGAATTGATCCGAGCAATCGCGAAGGGCCGAAAACTTTCTGATCTCCCAAGGATTTCTCAGGTTCGTTCTTCCATCTGTTGACTGTTACAACGTTTTCAATATTGGACGGTTTGTGTACATGCTATTAGAGGTTTTTATTTCTCTTCTTTTGAAGCAGCCTACGTTACTGGTCTGGGGAGAACGTGATCAAGTATTCCCATTGGAATTGGCTCACAGATTGAAAAGGTCAGTGACACTCTTGCTCTACTTATTTTGGGACACTGTTGTTTTTTTCTTGGGAATCCTGAACCGATCATGAGGGAATGAACACAGGCATTTGGGGGACAACGCTGAACTGGTAGTCATAAAGGACACAGGACACGCCCTCAATGTGGAGAAGGTCAGGGAGTTCTACAATGTCTTGAGGTCTTTCCTCGTCGATTTGAAGCCTCCTGCAGCTGCAGACACCCCATCCCCCAAATCTCATGACAAATCATGAACTACACCCAGATGGATCCTTATTCCTTCAGACGGCTATTATTAATTATTAATTTATTATATAAGAATTTATGGAGCATTAATTAATTATTTTATTCAAAAACGTCTTGCTTGTATTTATGAGTATCTCTCTCTTAAACTCGGGCATAAAATGGAAACCCAAAAAATTTTATACTATTTTATTGATTTGTTCAACAAAATAATGATGGGGCTTTCCAATAGATATTCTAGCGTAATTTTGAAAGGAAAAGAACTTCAGCCAAACATGAAGGGAGGCTGACGTAATCTTTGTTATTTCTCATAAAGACCAATTTAACTGTGACTGCAGAAAAAATGACTGAACGTCTTCTCTAATCAATAACTTGCGCAAATATCTCTCTTTTTTTGGGTAATCAGCGTTTTAGGAATCTCAATCAGCAGCTGGGAACAATGATACTAAAGTAGAAGAGACGACGGGCGACAGAAGTGTTGTCATTATTAGCAAGGGTTAATATTATCAGAGCCCAGGCTAGCAGATCCGGTGTTTTGGAAAGTAAAACCATACATGCAAAACAAAGAGTAACTTTTTCTCAAACTGAGCAAATACTTCAACTCCTTTAGCTCTTTTGTGACCAAATCCAATATTTACACGACAGTTTCCTATCCAACTATCCCACCAAATGAATTCACATCAGCAATTGATCCATACAGAAAATAGCTGATACACATGTAATTCAACTTCAGCAAGTAGCCCATTAACAGCTGCATAGTGATACGTCTCTTGCACTAGCTTTTATATTTCCTCTGCTTGAGATTCATCAACTTTTGATGGCTCAACTGCCAGTTTGAAACACGGTAATTGAAAGAATCAACACAATTTCTTTAAATTTTAAAAAAGCATTCCTGAATGAAAATAGCAATCATAAAAAGGATTCCTGCTTATTGGATATTGTTTCTTAGCAGAAGGCCGGCCCATTCACCCTTTCTTGTGATTATAATGAGGATAAAAGAATGGGGTGGTGGGGAGGAATATGTTTAATCAGACATGAGTGCTGGTATTCAAGAATATTTCAAAGATATGGTAATTTATTCATTATACTTGAATCAAAGTAAAAATAAAGTCCAGGATGGATTCAGAAAATAAAGGAGACTTTGAACATGGTAGCAAACTGTTTCTACTCTGACTACGTGTAACATAGTGAGAACTTTAAGAAATTCAAAATTGGCTTTAAATTTTAAAAGCACAAAGAGAATCAGAATCAAATTCGAAGGGAGGAATGATGTTATAAATACTACATGCGATTCTTAATATAAGATCTAATTTACAGTGCATGCATGAAAAAAAAAAGGCTGTCAACTTGAACCCAAAAGGCAACAACATAAATCATGACCCGAGAACAGTTAAATGCTGGGACGACCTTAAATTATAAGCTCAATGTCCCAAATTATGAAAGCATTATGTCCTAATAGATCAGTCCATCATAACCATAAAAGGAAAGTGTTTACTAATAATGGCAGCCATGAACAACATGCATCATAGGCTATTTTAATTGTCAAAATAACTCCATAATGTTAACAAATAAAAACATGCAAAACCATAGCATTAATACACGCCGTGTATCAACCTACAAGCATTTGTAAAGAGTATTGATAAGGGTTAGGAGGAAAGCTGCAAGTAGTCATCAGTGAAAAACGAAGCGATGCGACAATCTGATTTCAGAGGTTCTTTTGGACCACCAAAGAAAAAAGGCACCATAAAAATGGAAGGTAAAGAGATTTTCATAAAAGAAGCCCTTCAATATCAAGAAATGGGAATTACATACACTCACCCCCCTCAGTCAGGTCTGAGGTCCATAAGGTGAGATTGTCCCTCAAAAGCTGCATAATTAGGGCACTATCCTTGTAAGATTCTTCATTGAGATTATCAAGTTCAGCACTAGCCTCATCAAATTCTTGCTTAGCCAGATGTCAGGCTCTGCATATATAAACAGTACATGTAAAACAGAGAGGCGGCTATTTACAAAAGCCCAAAGAAACAATTGAGTAAGAATGTAAACTTATGCTAGGCATGTGAGCAAAACCTCTCTTATACAAACAGTCAAACAAATAATCCAACAACCTAAAATACATTAAAAATGACTAAAAACGCAATGCTGTTCCCTCAGAAAAAAAGTCTATGCTTAGAACAGTAGAAGAATTGGAATAAGGAAGACAAGAGAGATGGGAAACCTCTGAGTAGAGTTTAATATCTCAGTAGAAAACAGAAAGGTTCAATGCCAGGCCAAGTCTAATTGGATGAGTTGGGGGAAGATCAGAGGCAGCAGTACTATTGGCAGCCTGCATTTAGTTATCTATCAGTTTCTATCAAGTTTAAATAGATGAGAGGAATCATGAAATCAACAGGAAAAAAAAAAGTCTAACTAAATTCACCTCATACGCCCTGAGTGATTCATCTGCAGCTTCTATGCGATGATCACCCGATTTAAACTCAGCTAAATAACGGTAGTAGTCTCCTTTCCTATGCAGAGGAGAAAAAAGCTGGTGATTCTAGCAAAAACAAATACATATGAAAACTATTGCGGAAAGATGCACATTGATGGGATCCTTTAAGACAACCAACAATTTTGCAAGTCCCACAGGACCAGCACAATAAACATCACCGAAAACTTTATACACATGGAACCATATCTGCCACTAATAACTTAAACTTGGTTCAACTGTAGAAGAATATACCCACCTCTCAATAAAAAGTACACATTCAACGAACTTGGACCTTCCTGATTCTTTAACATTTGACAACACCGAATGGTTTACACTTTAGGCAGTGACGTTATATTTTAAAAAGAATAAAGCCAAAGTACTTGCTTGTATTCTGAGACTTCTGAAGCTATATCTTGAATGCTTTTCAAATAATAAAAAACTGTATGTCACAAGATATCAAAACATTTAAATCCACTAAAAGAATTAGAATTATTCGAGTCTCACATCTTATAGTAGAAAACAGTTGCTTCCCAAGATGAGGAAGATGGAAGGAGCTGCTTGTTTATGACTGATAATATGTCATAGCGGATATTTGAGAGCTCATCTTCAACTCTCAGTCTGTAGTCCTTTATCCTCTTCACACTCAGTTCATGACCCTTGCCCTCCTCCTTTTGCTCAATGGAAGACAGTATCAGCCATGATGCCCTTTTTGCTCCAATTACATTTTTATACCCAACGGAGACAAGATTCCTCTCCTCCGCTGTCAGATCAGTGCCTAATTTAGCAACGCCCTTCATAGCTTCAACCATATCTGCAGCGTGAAAAACCAGAGAGATGCATAACCAAACAAAATGGAATGAAGCAAACTTTTTTTAAAGAAAAAAAGATCAATATTAATGTTTATCCACTACTGTTTATTGAATGATCCTATTCAGATTTTCAAAATCTGGCAAATCTTAGTATGAAACTTGCCTAGAAGTCAAAATTAAGCGTATAAATGAACTTTGGTTCCAGGATATGAGAAGTATAATGTATTCATTAAACTAAAAAAGTAATTGATAGTTTTGTTTTACATGCATAAACTCTTCCTCCTCCCTTTTTTCTCTTAGTTCTTCTTTTCGATTAAGATGTCATTTCATTAATGTAAAATATGTAGAGAGAGGCAATAAAAAGAGTGCAACAGTCAACAAGCTATTCAGCATCTAATCAAACAGTGTATTCAAACAAAAAAAAAACTGTGTTACTATGGAAGTCGTTTGCCCTGATAGTGTGGTCTGCAAAAGCAAGGGCTTCATTAATTAATCTCCAGAGGGCCAAAAAAAAGTTATGGAAACACCTCAACAGTGCATATTGTACCACAGACCACAAGTCACTAATCCTTCTGTTTAAAAATATCCGAAGAGCAAAGACGACAAGGTGATGCAGCTATTAATGCAGCATTTCAGGAAGCGACAAAGTACCGAAGACCTTACATGATCGCGAATTGAATAAAAGAAGAAGATACCGATTAGAAAAACTGTCAAACCTCCATGATCCTACAAAGAAAGAAAGCATACCAGCATATCTCTCCGCTTGTTCAGCGAGTCTCGCCAAGTATAACTGCCGCTCCCTCTCATTCTCCATGGCTTCCCAGTCTCTTGGTGCGTTCGCAGTTTTGTTTAGAACCCAACTGACTCCCTCCCGTTTGCTTGGCTGAAAATGCATCGTAAAAGGAAAATTGAGATTTTCATTCAAATGCAATAACCTCTTGGGGAGCTAAATTCAAGACGTATTTAACACTGACATTGTATTCGTGTATTGAAACATTGAATTTAAAGCAGCTCATTACACTGCCGAGGGAGAAAAGAGGAACAGGGTGAAGATGAACAAATAAATTGGAGAAGATGAACAGATTGATGATGCTGTAAATAAATCATTTATTTCGAAACATCTGAAAACAGAATAAACAAATCATTACCGAAAAACGAAATAAGCACGGAGAATATGAACAAACTGATGTTCCAAATAAATCATACATATCAAAACATTTGAAAACAGAATAAACAAATCGTCACTTGATAACAGAATAAGCAAACGTGGTTGGAGAAGACAGGCATATCTCCATCCCATTCCAATGGGGAAGATGTGGTAATCTTCACCCCATATATATATATATATAATATATAATTAATAAATATAATATAATTAAATATTAAATAATAAATATAAATGAGTTAAATTTTTATTAATAAATACTTATATTTATAAAAAAATTACATTTATCTTTAAGAGTAGTATAATTATTTATACAATTTTTCTACTCTCTTGCCTACAATTTTAATATAACTAAACAAAATTTTTTTCTCAACCTATTTTCCATTACTAATCAAACAGCACACCTTAAAATTTTTTTCCTTCCATTCCATTTTACTCTCTTCCATTCTATTCTATTCTAACGGATTCACCGAACCAAACGGACTAATCGAACCGACGGGTTGGGAATTGGGACTGTGAAAGAGAAGATTACTGGGTCGGTTCAGCAAATGGATGGGTTAATCTCCGCCGTCCGTGTCAACTAGAGAGGAAGCGGCCGTGGGATTATACAACACGATTAGATAGAGGATCACTCCAGGCCAATAATTACCAGGATGACCACTGACACGTCTCTGACAGAATGCTGATTCTTATGTTAATGCATTCCGCGGGCCAAATTCTCGTCTCACTTGGTCAGATTCCCTCGATGTGGTCTGGACCTCGCCTAGTGGATAGCTTTTTCCTATAAATTGCTATCAATCATCCATAACCTGCGCCATCTTATGCTTGAAACTTAACTTCTTAACCATGAAAAAAATTGCATCCGGTTTTTCTAAAAGAATAATTGTTATCGCTTTATGTTTAAGCACAAGAATTTTTTTTTTAAAAAAAGATATTATTGTAGGGGGTAAAGAGACTTGCAATTGAGAGGTATAACATAATTGTCTGTTTAAAAAAGTTTATTTACTCCTCAAAAGCACATTCAACAGTTTTACCCAAAAACGAGATAATCTCCTTCACATATTTACCTCAATTATCGTAAAAGTACTTCTTTACTACCGCTCTCACACGGAGGTGGAAGTTGTTTGTAGCTGATTCTTCCATCCGCCAATACCTGCACGACGCATATGGCATTATGGCTTCGGCATCCCCATCCGATGCCATTTCACCTGCCTATGCATGCTGTTTATAATAAATTATATTAATATTAATTATATATGATCACGTGCCCTCGTTACTGCTTCGACATAAACATCCACTTGTTCATGAACCATATACAGTTTCTTCGCTGGTTTAATCAAAGAGGTCTAGTTAAATTAACCGGCATCAGATAACACGACATCAGCAAACCAGCTGACAAATCGGATACGTGCAGCTCGTGAATGCAACGTCCAAATAACACGACTATTTTGCCCTCGCTTGAGAAAAGGGGCATCTCCGTCTTATCCTTGTCAACACCGTGCATCTAGTCGTTCAACATGATGACCAATGACACTCAACAGGGCTAACCACCATTTACAACCACTTCGTTCTCAACAGTTAATTTATGTGGTGATGGTCAACAGTGGGCCTTCATGTAAAGCCTAAAAGGCAACGAATTAAAGACTTCAGCTTGAGTTTGCTAATTATAAAATCTATTCACATCAAAGTCCCAAATTTCTATCATGCCACAAGAACAAGTATACTAAATCATACGGCCAAGTGAAGGACGATCAATTACTTCATTCAGGAACCTGATGACCTTCTTAAAAGATCATCAGGCCACGTAACACCCATGAAGGGGACTGAAGATAAAATCCTAGCACAAGTTAAATGCTCTATCTTGCACCCAAGCCTTTCAAAGGGCATACGCTCATCACAGAAAACTGGTCATCAGTGCAATCAGCTTACTGGTGCATCCCACGGCTGGTGCTGCCCTCCCCAATCGAAACTGTGGCAAGAGACTTGGAAGCCCAAACTTTAGCATTCAGTGCTCCTTCCTGCATTTTACTTCTCTTGCAAGGCACTGTCAGACAGCTTATAGACTGCATTATTCGCTTCAGATATACCAAAGGATGTTCCAACAAACTACCTATTCTAATATGTTGGATGACGTTTCTCCAACCAGATTGAATGCACGCAAGCAGTGTAGGGAAAATGAGGTATAGTAGTCTCAGAAGCACAAAGGCAGTAGCCAGAGCTAAGCATGTCTCCTGTCGCAGCAAATTTTCTGGTGATCTTGCCCAAGAAAACGGACAGCTTTCTGGTTCAGTGTAACCATGTTTCTCATGAATTGATAGGCTCTCAATTTTCTCAAGAGATGGTTGACCATGTGAAAAAGTCCTAATCCCTGCATTTACAAGAGAATAAGAGGACACTGTCACTTGAAGCTTACAAGCATTGTCACACCAAAAGGTTGTCAAGGGACTTCTTCCACACCTAAGGCATCTTCCAAAGAAAAATTGTTTAAAAAGATGAATTAGAAGATGGATGGTAACAACCTATGGTCCTGACCGTGCTTTAACGACACCACAAAATGCAATACAGGTTAATCAAGGGCAGAGACAAATCATGTCAACATAAAAACAAGCAGTTAAGTTTCATATTCATCAATAACCAAAATAAAATGAAAATAATGAACATCTTATGGGAAAACGACACTCCGTCAGATGAAATAATTTCCACAGTATGAAGTTGGTGCTGTTCAAGTAAATCCACCCATTTCTTCCATGCACATTTTGGAGACCACAAGAGGGAAAAGTATGGATTTCCTTCATAGTATTTTAATACCCGAGGCTACTTTTTCATTTGAAAGGTAATGAAAATTAGCTACATCAGAAGACTTTGTGCAGACATGGCTTCATGAACTGATTAATATGAAGAGTTCATTTATAAAAAGAAAAACTCAAAAGGGAAAAGAGTGCAAGAGTGGACTTACGGGTAACATCAGTGTAGAAACCTAAGAGAGAGATAAGGGTCCGGGATCCATGATAGCGAACACGCATTGTAGAATTTAAAATGAATAGTGTAGGAAAGCCATGAACGCCATATTTTGATAGTATACTGCAAGAAATAGATAGTTATTTTCAGCAGAAGAAAAAAATGCACTGCAAAAGATCCATGAAAGAAGCAAAATAACACAAACCTAGGCCTGATAGTTGACTCTTCAATTGCAAAATGTGGAATGGAAGGATAAAGGGAAGACATGATGGAGAAACTTGGTCTAAATATCTTAGAGAAAGGACACCACGATGCGTAGAAGAGCACAGCCACATAATCATGATTATTCTTGTAAACCATATTTAATGCCTTTTGCAGTGAAATTTCATCTCCCTGCATGTTATAATGTATAAACTCCATGAGAAGCATACTTCAAATTTCTATCATCATCAATAACAACAAAGTTCCATAAGTTGTGGAGCTCATAAAATTAGTGAACAAAAAATCAACATCAACATGCCAAAATCCATCCTCCACCTTGTTGGACGGTGTGGAATGATGATTGGCAGGGTATTTTGCATCCTAGGTTCGCTTAAACCTTATACTCTGTAGTCGCTTTTGAATTCAGGAAAAAACCAAGAAAATGCCAAAAACTCACCCCCAACACAACATCCTAATAATGTATTACTTTCATTTATGAAATGGACAGCTACATGGCACAAAGTTGGGCAATCACATGAAAAAATGTAGAAACCAATACGGCTTCTAACATCACGCACGTACAACATAGTCACAGGTGTGCGTGAAACACAATACGGAGTAGTCTGATGAAAATCTTGAGATAAAAAATTATTGATGCGCCTATAATATATACATAAACAACAAATTAAACAATGAAACAAAGACTCGAAGGTGAAACAGGAAGCCATATGAGATCAAAGGATTTCGCCAAGCCCAAACATAAATGAATGAAACGAAGCTTCAGAGATGAACATCAAAGTATGATTTCTCAGTGGCTTATCCATTTCCCTAAGGGAAAACCGCGGTTCAATGTTAAGTTATCGCAACCTTGAAAAATTGTTGACGATGAAGATTTGAGATTCATCATCTCAAGTTTACAACGAAGATGCACTTCTGACCCAAAAATTAGGCATAATCGAAAGTAAAAGACAAGTTAAAATCCCAAAGGGCGCATGACTTTTGCCCTCGACAAGAAAACCAAACAACGCCGAAACAGCTATGCAATGGAAAATCGAAACAATCAAGGAAATAAGAGAATCTATTAGAAATTAGAGAGCATGCGAGAATAAAAGAAGAGTGCCCACCTCGGTGACGCCAACGTATTCGATGGGTCCAACAGCATCGCTGGGGAAGCAGCTCCAATCACGAAACCCTAAGATCGATTCGGAAAGGGAGGCGGTAGGACAGACGCTGCTGCCGAGAGAAACTGCAGGCGGTCGGGCGGAGCAAGTAAGGCTTCCCGAAAGCAGCACGGCGAAGGCGACATGGAATCCCCAAAGCCCCATCCCGAACGATCCCATGGAATTAGAAAGTTAGCTGAGAGCTAACCCAAGAGAGAGGGGACCCACCGAAAGCGGAAAAGGAGATGCAAATCCTAAAGCATCGAATTGGGGGGGGGGTTGAAGGAATGGGAAGGTTGCAGAGTGTGAGACCGGCGGGTCGTATAGATTTTGGGAGGGCGACGATTTGAGAGGAGGGGGATGACGCGTAGGTGAGTGAGAGAACGGTTAAATTGT
>JANTPZ010097209.1:0-13575 GCA_025593235.1 Vachellia pachyceras
TTCAGCTACACTAAACGGATGATTTCTAAGTAGCTTATAACTACATGGTTCCATCCTCATCTTCTCTTTCCTCTTTCATTTTGTCATGCATCAGGAATTAATGAACTACGTTCTCTGTTGATCCTACAAGGTGTTGAACATCCAATTTACCTTTTTTAAAAAAATTGTGTGACATCAAATATAAAATTACCTAAATCAATGAGCCACCATCTTTACTCTTTTTTCTGTACAAGAAATGATAAATCTTCAATACAACACTTGCACATACTTTAACACAGTAGGTAAACCGTTGATGGGATTCAATCATGGTTAAGCATGTGTGTGCATTACTCAAACTAAGGTTCCGTAAACCAAAATCCAAGTTATTAAAAAGGGAACGAAAATAGAGAAAGAACCTAAAGGATGAGTAATTGCAGATGCCACTGCCACACAAACTCCACTAGTAGCAAAGTGATTAAAAGCAGTGGAAGGGGAAGCAGCCCAACTCAATTTCTTGCTATCCGCGAGTCCTGAAAAATTTTCACCATCTCAGCAAACACAATTAAAAGTTTACAATACAAAATAAATGACATGCATTGGTGGGAGAAAGAAAACTTAACACACGTTCATATAAGGGATCAAGAAAGTTTTGAGCGGAAGTTGAAAGGTAAAGTTTCAACATGTTATTCGTGAAAGGTAAAACTATCTTAGCATCTAACCACCAAGTTCAAAAATAAGTAGCAGCAGAATAGCAATAAACATCTTTCTAAGTGTAACACTTCTCGTGGATAAGAGAGAGTTTGAGAGACCGATTCTGACTTGTTCCATGCCTGTCACTGAGATGGTTCACGATAAGCAGCCCCCTGATCGGCTGATGGTTGATAGAATGCCTTGGAAGGATGAGAGAAGTATGGAAGAAGAAAAAAGACAAAGTGGAATCTGAAACTGGTGGGAATGCAGAAGCCACTAGAGGTAAAATACAAAGGACTTGTGGTAGCTTCACAGGGGCAGTGTCTCTGGAAGCGAGAGAGGAGGAATGGATGATGGACCAGTATTTCGACGGACAAAGGAAAAATGTGGAAACCCTGTCTTACAGGGAAGCGTTGAAGCAAAAAACGACGAGAGAAAAGGAACATGAAAGGAGGAATGTCATGGAAGAAGAATGGGATGGGAGCCTCCTTTTCGGTGATAAGGAAGAATTACTAAGAGCTATTTCTGTGTCTCAAGATGATAAGGGACCTATTATTACTTTCTCAGAGGAGGAAAAAGAGAGATTGGAACATTATTGGAAGAATACTTTGATTGTCAAATTGCTAGGAGGTGTTATGGGTTTTATGTAGATGCGTAGGAAGGTGCAAATGATGTGGAGTAAGTCAGGGAAGGTAGAGCTGAATGTGATTGGGAATGGCTTCATGCTAGCTACTTTTTCGAGTATGGATGATTATTATTTTGCTCTTGAAGGTGGTCCATGGCTGATACAGAATCACTACTTAACAGTTCAAACATGGAAAAGGAACTTTGTTTGTTATTATGTCGATATTAGTTTGGAATGCGAGAGGGGCGGCCGGAAGCGCATTCGGGCCGGCCTTAAAGGAAATATATATGGCTTGGAAACCTTTGATTGTGGTCTTGGTGGAGCCTAGGATCAGTGGGGATAAGGCTCAAAGAATAATTAGGAGTTTTGGGTTTAATCACAACTTAATTGTTGAAGCTCAAGGAATGTCAAGAGGCATTTGGATGCTTTGAAAGAATGAAGAGATTACCATACAGCCACTGATCAAGCATAAACAGTTCCTGCACTGTGTGGTTAATGGGATAAGGAAGAAGACTTGGTGCTTCACTGCAATTTATGCGAGTCCGAGAGAGATGGAAAGAAAGGAACTGTGGGATCAAATGGAAAGGATTTCTACTTATATGTCTGTACCTTGGCTGCTGGCTGGGGATTTCAATGATATCAAATGTACAGATGAACAAAGGAAGGTAGTTTACCAAATGTTAAAAAATGTGAAAGATTTAGAGAAAACATAGAAAAGTGCAGATTGATTGATTTGGGCTCTGAGGGTCCAAAATTTACTTGGAAAGGGCTTAAATTGGGTTATGCTGGGAGGCTTTTTAAAAAAATGGATAGAGCTCTTTGCAACCCGGAATGGAGAATTTTATTTGCTGAAGCTATTGTTAAGGTGGTACTAGTGTGCAATCAGACCACCATCCTCTTCTTGTTCAGTTAAAAGGAATGAGGAAGATTCATGGTAAAAGGCCCTTCCGTTTTGAAGCTATGTGGCTTATGCATGAGAACTTTAAAGATATGGTCAGAAGTAATTGAGGTAAAGGAAATTCGATTCATGAAGATTTACATGTGCTAGCTACTGAACTGAGAAGATGGAACTTGCATTCTTTTGGGCATTTAAGGGAAAAGAAGAAGGAAATATTGAAGAGAATAGGCATTCTGCAAAGGAAAACACAGGAGAAACCAAATCTTCATTTAGAAGAAGAAGAAAAAAGACAGAGGGAGGAGCTAGAGGATATTTTAGATAAGGAGGAAGTTTTATGGTACCAAAAAGCTAGAACGGAATGGTTGCAAGAGGGTGATCGAAATACCAAGTACTATCATACTAAAACCACCATTAAAAGGAGGAGGAATAAGGTGTCTATGATTAAAAATGATAGGAATGAATGGGTTAGGGAGGAAAGTGAAGTGGAGAATTTGGTGCAGGATTTTTACTAGAAGCTGTTTGTTGAAGCATCTGTGGATAGACCTTAGCACTCAACAAGACATTCATGGCCGAGAATACAGAAAGAAGAATGGGATAGCCTACTGGATCCTTTAAGCAATGACGAAATTAAAGGTGCTATGTTCGCTATAGGAGGGATGAAGGCTCCCGGAGAAGACGGTTTTCAGGCTATTTTCTTTCAGAGATGCTGGGATATGGTGGGGAATAGTGTGTCTCAGGCGATCAAAGACATGTGGCAGGATGTGGAGAAAATTAGGGGAGTCAACAAGACCCTCATTTCGCTTATCCCTAAGGTGGAAGAGATTCAAAAAGTAAGTCAGTTCCATCCTATCTCGCTATGTAATGTGATTTACAAGTGTATTTCTAAGATAATTGTGAAGAGGATGAAGAAATTTATGTCTAAGTTGACTTCTCCTTACCAAGTCAGTTTCGTGCCTGGGCATCATATTCATGATAACATAATCATTGTGGAAGAAATGATGCACTCTATGAGAAGGAAGAAAGGAAAGAAAGGGTTCATGGCTATCAAAATAGACTTGGAAAAAGCCTATGATAGAATGAGTTGGCAATTCTTGGAAAGAACTTTGATTGAACTTAATTGTCCGCATGAGATGATAAAAAGAATAATGATCTGTGTAGATAATGAAGAGACTAGCATTTTGTGGAATGGAAATAAACTTAGAGGCTTCAAGCCATCGAGGGGTCTAAGACAAGGGGATCCTCTTTCCCCCTATCTTTTTGTAATTGGCATGGAAAAACTCACACATATGATCCTTGACAGAATGAGAGAGAGAAAGTAGAAAGGAATGAGAGCGGGAAGGAAAGGTCCGATCATATCGCATATGATGTTTGCGGATGATCTAGTGATTTTTACGGAAGCTAACCTTGAACAAATTGAGTGTATTTTGAATTGTTTGCAGGATTTTGAAGACATGTCGGGCCTACGCGTGATCCAGGAAAAAACAAACGTCACTTTCTCTTCTAATGTTGAGAAAAGGTTGAGGAAGGAGATTTGCAAGGTGAGTAACTTCAAAGAGGTGGAGGAAATGGGAAGGTATCTAGGCCCGAACATCATGTTTCCCAGACGCAGAAAAGATAAATATAGTGCTATTGTGGAAAGGGTGAAGAAAAGACTCCAACGATGGAAAGGGCCCAGCTTATCGATGGCGGGGAGAGTAACACTGGTTAAATCGGTGGTGAGCTCCATGGCTTTGTTTCCAATGCAACATGACAAGTTACCTCAAGGGGTGATCGAGACTCTTAAAAGATAGAGCAGGAAATTTATTTGGGGAGAGGAAGAGGAAAGGCGTATATGGCATGCTGTGTCTTGGGAAAAAATTTGTAGTGGGAAGGAGGAAGGAGGTTTGGGGATAAAGAGATTAAGGGGTATGAATGAAGCTTTCTTATATAAACTCTTGTGGCGTTTCATTTAGAATCCAAACGCTCTGTGGGTTCAGGTGTTAAGAGGAAAATATGGGAGAGGAAGAAGTGTAAGGGAGAAATTAATAGCTAAGGGAGGGGATTCCAGGCTATAGAGAGAACTTAACAAGTTGTGGGACAATTTCAATGATTTAGTGGAGTACATGGGAGAAAGGGGGGAAGGTGAATAGAATAGTGAGCTAAGAAGCAACAGCGAGGAGGAGGTAACTATGCTTTGGAGGCTATCCAAGGATGGCAAGTTTAATGTTAAATCAGCATATCAGACTACTCAGAACAGCCAGAGAAGTCAGAATCTACCTGAATGGAGAAGCATCTGGAAAATTAATGTTCCGGAGCGTGTGAAGGTGTTTGGCTGGCTTATGCTACATAGGAGACTGATGACTAAGAGTATATCCAGTAGCTGGGATGGGGATGAAGGGTTATGCTCCGTCTGTAAATTGCATATAGAAAATCAGTTACACGCTCTAAGAGACTGTCCCCATGCAATGCAGATATGGAAAAGATTGATACCTGTTCAGAAGCATAGTGTTTTCTTTGGTCTGTCTTGGTCTGAATGGATACGGAAAAACTTAAGAAATAGATCAAGCTGGATGGAGGAAGACCAATAGCCGGAGTTGTTTGCAGTGACATGCTGGTTGATCTGGAAAAAGAGGAATGAGTTTGTTCATAACGAAAATGTTGTAATGCCTCTAAATGGTCCACAAATAGCGAGAAATATTGTCGATAGCTGTAGGAAAAGAAAGGAGAATAATGTGATTAGTGGAAGCAGGGAAGAACAGGTGTTGATTCAGTGGAGACCCCCACCTTCGAATTGGTGTAAAATTAATACAGATGGATGGAGCAGTGGGAACGGAGAAGGAGGCTGTGGGGGAGTGATTAGAGGAGATTGCGGAGAATGGATTAGAGGTTTCACAATCAAGCTCCCAGGGAAAGATGCTGTAGAAACTGAGTTAATTGGTATTATAGAAGGCCTTAAGTTATGCTGGAGCCTAGGATTTACACAAATTATAGCAGAGTGTGATGCAAAGCAGATTGTTCTGGCATTTGAAAGAAATCAGCAGTTAGTGGGGTATACGCACCTGAAGATGAAGCTCACGAATCTTTTGTTGAGGCAATGGGTTGTTAAGCTTATCCATGTCTACCGAGAAGGAAATCGCAGCGCCAACAAGCTCGCCGCAATGAGCCGTGATTAGAGTAGCAGAAGAACGATTTGGGAAGATCCTCCTGTTGAAGCGCTCCAGGTCCTGGAGGAAGATAGATTAGGATTATCCTTTGTCAGATTTGTGTTTCTGTAATTTTTTTTTCTTTTCTTGTCTTTATCACCAACAAAAAAAACATCTTTATGAAGAACTTAAAGATGCATTCAATATCACGATCAAAGTACCTGCAACAAACATCTTTTTTGAGATATTTATTTATATCAAAGCCTTCCTTTTTTTTTGTTTTTCTTAAAGTATTCAGGTTATGGGTCACCGGCGAAGGAGATGAAGAAACAGTGGACACCATGAAGAAGGTTGCTAAGCTCAATGTTGAATTAACGGTTGAAGAGCAAAACCTATACCCGCAGTTGGGTATAAGAATGTAGTGGGGGCAATGAGAGCTTCTTGGAGGATTCTGCCTTTGATTGAGCAGAAAGAGGAAGCAAAGGGGAACGATCCTCTGCGTTCATGTCACTTTCAACTGCGCCGGAGAAGAAGAACTCATATCGCCTTCTCACCCGACGGCAATTCAGAACATGCGAAGAAGGAGCTGGAAGAAGCGATAGCATTAGATTATCAATAGCAGCTTGCAAAACAATGGAAAAAATCAAGGTGATAATAACTTGATCCCCTTCCTTCACACGAAAGCAAGGTGATATATGAAACCTCAACTGCGATTACCATTCCCAGAAGCGATTCCCACCTTTTCCTGGCCTCTTTCCCTTCCCAGATTTCTTGGAGCTTCAAAATCGAATCAAAATCCTTCTACATACCCGAGAAACACTCGTTTGGTTGCTTCAAAAAAGCCTTCTTAGCTCGCAAAATAAAGGGAGGAAAAAAGTCGACTGTTCTGACTCCTTGCTGCTGCCATTTCCAGAACAGATCCGGACGGCCAAAATACCAGGCTCCTTCAAAGTCGAAAAAAGAGGGCCTCTTGATGAGGATGAATCCCGAGACATCCTCGCATTTGCTGAACTCTGAACCAAATGCCTTCCTCTTGGCTTCTGCTCGGTTTTGAAACATGAGAGAGTGTGAGAGAGGGACTTTCTTAGGCAGTGTGAATGAAAAGGTGGGAATTTTGAAATTTGGCTTATGAACAGTAATGAGGAATGAGATAGATGTGGGTAGCGAAGAGGTCTGCGAAGCAAAAAAATTGGGGAGAACCGGAAGAGGATTGCTGCTGGCCGTAAAATTCGAACAGTGTGGGCTAGCACATTGTCATTAGCGTGTGGGTTTGGTCATATATTAAATAGTTGACAGGATTATTGCTTTTTGTCTTACGTGTAGCTTGGCTCAATGTGCATACTCAGCACATGCATTGATCAGAGCGTCGTCTCCTGCCCATCAACAATTGCATGCCTTGTATCACGCAGCCCAAGGTATGAATGACGAAGCCGTATTCCCTTGTGAACAGTAATCTGAGTCACAAGCCGGAAGTGAGCCACGATAAGAAGAGCGGCTTGGTGGAAGAGTTTTTAGTGTATAAGTAGATTAAAAAGGTAAATAGCCAGGTAATTAAACCTGGATCGGACCAACCGATTCAGACTGGAAACCGACGAACCGACCTCTAGTCCGGTCCGGTTCATTAAGTAACCTCGGGTTGGGGTCAACCCGGATTGATCCGGGGTTAACCTGGCCGGTTTGCTAGGTCGACTCGTTTTCCTTTTTTATTTTAAAAAATATTTTTTAAAAAATTTAAAAACTTATTTTTTAAAAAGTTTAAAAGGTAAAAATATTAAAAAATAGAATCCATTTCCCACACAGGTTACTATCGCGTCTATATATAGTTATCTACTCATCTTTTTAATTAATTTTTAGAAAAATGATGAATTTTTTCAAATTTGAAAGTTAAAAAATAAAAAACAGAAGCTTTTACCATATTTATATGTTGATATTTTGTTATGATGAATATTTTGAAACTGTAAATAATGTTAGATAATAGATAACATATAGATATATGATTGATTTGGTAATTATTAATTTGTTAGTAATGGGATTTACTACTTAATTTTTGTAATTTTAAATTGTGGATGGTTTAATTGTGCCAATGTATGATAATATTTATTTTTTAATTTTTTTATTCTTCATCGGTTTGACCCCCGGTTTGACTCCGGTCTGACCCACTGACCCACTGACCCTTAACCCACTGCCTTGTCCGGTTCAGTCACCGATCCGGTTTTGATAACCTTGGTAAATAGACAAAGAGAAGAGAACCTTTGAGAGAAAGTTTGAGAGGAATTCTATTCACTTTTTAAATGTGTTGCATGTCATGTACAAAAACCTATTTATAGAACTCTAAGAGTGACCTCCAAGAGTCCTAAGCAATGAATAATACAATCAATATAGATGAATATACACTGTGAACCTCTGTACATACATTGTGACCCTTTGTGCATTGAATATCTCTTTAGTTTCTCAACAACAATTTATGTATATTATTTATGTCTTAGGAAATCAAAAGTTTATGGACATCCATCGTAATGTATTCATAACAATTTTCAATTTTCAATATTATTTTATAGTGACTCACTATGAGCCGTTAGATTAATCTCAACCGACCGTACGAGCTAGAGTGCTGCTGAGGCAATCCGTTTCCGGTCGACTGACCCAAGACATTGGATGCCTCCTAAAAAGTCTCTTACTTTTAACTTGTGCAGTTTAACACTCTGACCCAAGACATGCAAGCTGGTCTTCTTCCATCGGCAATCATCATTGTGCTCACCCATCAGCGAGGTTAATTTAAGTTGCAGAGTTGCAGTTGGTCTTCCTTTCTATTCACTCGCGTTTCAGCGTATGTTTCTTCCGTTATTGGCAGTACATCCATCGATTATTTAGAATATTACACTTTCTCGACTGTCAGTTTACTTCGTTCGTAGTTCTTCAAACGCATTCGTTTTGAACGGTATGGACGTTCAAGCAGACCCTCCTGAAACGCCAGCCAAAAGGTCAATTTCATGCGCTTCTTTGTACACTTATTTTCACAGAATGATCATCATGTTTGCTTTCTGAAGATTCAGTTTCAAGGTAGCCAATTAAGTAATGTAGGAAAATTCCAGCCATTAAAGTTTGTTTGAGTTGGATAATGAGTTCGTTATTAAATGATAGCCTATGAATTGTTTATGAACCTAGATGAGGAATTTCCATGGCAAATACATTTTCTCTTGTCAGGCTTGTATTCGAAATAAGGGAAAGTCATAAAAAATGAAATCTTGCCAATATTTATCTTTACAGGCACAAGTGCGCTGCATGCTATAGGCAATATAAGAAAAGGGAACATCTCATTGAGCACATGAAAATCTCATACCATTCAGTCCATCAGCCTAAATGCGGGGTCTGTCAAAAGCGCTGCAAATCTTTTGAATCTCTCAGGGAACACATTGTTGGTCGGTTATCATTCCACATCCAATCTGATATTGGTATCATTGTTTGGATTACTTAGTGTTCATCTTTTTTTATGCTGACTCATGATCTCGTCGGTTCCATTTATTAGGTCCACTACCAAAAGGAAATTGTTCCAAGCACTTCTCTGAACATGGTTGTCAACTTTGCTTAAAATTATTTGATAGCCCCACAGCTCTTGCCGAACATAAAGAGATATGTTATCTATCTGCACCCACTCCTATGGTTAGTTGGTTATTTGATTAGTGGCTACTTAAAGTGCTTATGTGCATTTTTTAGTTTTATTTTTTTTATTTAGGCCATAATTTATCTCTATATATGTTAACCTGGCTAACTGAAGAAACTGCATCCAATCAGTGTTTCTAGTCTTCTAGATTTGATTTTGTATGGAAGTTTTGAACTTTGCCAGTAAAAATGATGCAGAGAACAGAGGCTTTGACCTATATAAGGTCCCCAATGCACCGTCCAGATTCTCCTGAGCACAACCACACTGGAAGGCACCCTGGAGCAATTGCAATTGATTGCGAAATGGTTGGTGGTGGAAGTGATGGATCATTAGATCTTTGTGCTAGAGTGTGCATGGTTGATGAGGATGAGAATTTAATTTTCCACACCTCTGTGCAGCCTCAAATCCCAGTTACTAATTATAGGTACTTCCAAGTCATGTGTGTTTTGTCATTTTATTATCAAAGAGAACAATTAAGAAGTTAGAAAGTACTATTTGTGGGGTTAACTGCGCTTGAAATTTTCAGATATGATGTTACTGGGTTGACAGAAGAGCATCTTAGAGATGCCATGCCACTTAAGGAAGTTCAAGAAAAGGTATTGCAAATTCTGTACAATGGAGAATCAATTGGCAAAGTTAGATTGGATGGAGGAAAGGCCAACCTTCTTGTGGGGCATGATCTAGAACATGATTTAGACTGCTTGAAATTGAATTATCCTGATCATATGTTGAGGTAGAAGGAACATTCTTGAGCACTGCTTAGTTAGTTTTAAAGATTTTCGGCTTCTAAAAAACTGTCTTCGGATTATATTCTTTCTCTGTCTGTACCATCTCTATATATTTTATTGAGAAGCAAAGTCTTCTGCCATGTAAGAACTAAATATCTTTATTTCGTGTCAAATTTTTGGTCATTCGATACATCATTTCTTACATTGGGCTTATCGTTTGCGGTACCTATAATATAGTCTTCCGCAAAATTTAGGGATGGTTATGCCATGCTGTTTCATGCCCTAACATGCAATACACACAAGTCATGATGGTCAGAAAATGCCTTTGTTATCTGTGCTGTTAGGTGTAGTGTATTTTTTCTATTGCTCTGCACAAAAGGGCAAAATTGTCCCCTTTGATGAACTTTGGTGTCTAAATTTGGCCTACCGAAAACTTCTGGGTACCGAATGCCCATACACGAAAACTTTGGATTATTTTTGCCCTTTTACCTTGATACATTTCTCCAGTACTTCTATAAATAAATGTTTTAAATCTTATGGTGATAAAAACCTGGTGTGTCTATTATTGTAATGTGGCATTGTGGAATACTTAATTCAGGTAGCATTTGGGTCTGGAATCCTATTCTCTCTTTCCGGGCCCTACACGTAATAGCATTTCATTGATTATGCTTATTGTTGGAAGTCACTTGCTTATCATTGTTCTTTTAATGTTTTTATATGCTTTGTTATTTATGTACCTTATTTGTTTTAGTGTTTTGCCAAGTAAGATTTAGCAGCTAAGATACTGTGATTAGATTGGATAATATATCTAATCAGATTTACTCTTGACGCTAAGCCAAGCTTCCTCAACGCTGATTGTCTTTGCTTTATTTGATAAAAATTTGATATCCTTTTTCAAAAATTCTCTTGGTTGGCTATTTTCACTTGTATATTTCAATACCTTTGCTTCTATAGTCCGTGGCTTTCTTTGAATATCAATAATTTCCTGGTTCCTTCCATTTAGTTAATTGTGTTCCTATCATAGTGTTTTTCTGGGTCGATTGTGAATTACTTTTTGGCTGGAAAATTTATGATCTGAGAGTGAATCTAACGACTAGAATTTATGCTTATTATATTTTACCATGCAGGGACACTGCAAAGTATCGTCCATTGATGAAAACAAACTTGGTCAGCCATTCGCTTAAGTACCTCAAACGAACGTATTTAGGGCAAGTCAACCCCCTGCTGCTCTACTTCTCTTTTCCTAGTCTTGAAATCGCTCCTTCCTAGTCATAGCACTACTTCCTTTTAAATGCTGCTCCGGTCTGCATATCTTTCAAGGATATGATTGAGTTTTGGCTTTCACAGTTATGACATTCAGACAGGCACACATGACCCTTATGAAGACTGTGTTTCGGTGATGAGGCTGTACAAGAGAATTCGAGGTCAAGTTCATACGGATGAAAGCTCCAGAACATTTACTTCAAGCAACTTCTCTGGCAACTCTGATCATTGGAACTCCAAAGAACTTGATAACTCTACACCAGATGAACTCCTTGCCATGTCAAAGTCAGACTATAGATGCTGGTGTTTGGATTCCATGTAGAAAAATGAGAGCCTGAGCAAATGATCTGTTGGCAATCCTGTAGATCATTTTGATGTGTGAATGTTTCTCAAATTATGAGGATACATAATGAAAGGAAAAGGAAGGGTCTTCATGGAACAAGTTAATCTATGGAAGGACCTTCTAATATAACAATATGGAGTCTGTATATTCATGGTGAATCCTTTTTCCTTCCGTTCATCATCATCATTTTTGTAGAGTATACTTTATTCATTTCATGCGTCTCTTGAAGCTACTGGCCCCATAATTTGTCTATTTACGAAAAATCTCAAGGGTAAATCGAAACAAGTTTCCCTAAGGGAGGTGAATTATGAGAATCAAATAATGTGTTTATTTGGAATAGTTTATTTACTCCACAAAAGCACGTTCAACAGTATTTCTCCGTAAAATGAGATAATCTCTTCCACATATTTACCTCAACTTGGATAAAAGTACCTCTCTATTGTGTTACCAAACGGACACAATATTTTCTTGTTTGATTACAAGCTCACACCTGTGTTCTTCATATCTATTTTCTCGTTTAGCGTGTGGCTTTTGGATATAATTATTTTATGATTTTGGCATCAGCATTGTTGCTTTGTTTTACGTTATTACTCAACTCTCACACAAACATATGCCTTGTGTCACAATTTTTGTTTTGTTGTTATTTGCGTCGTACAGAGAGCGACCTTTGTACAATGAATCATATCGTCATTGTCATGCTTGTCGACCTTTGTACCATGGATCATGTCGTCATTGTCATCCTTGTGTGATAACCACAAGGAACTACTTTTTATTTGTCAAATGTTTAATCAATGAGCATTACTGGATAAGTTGAAACCAATAATTTAGGGAGCAAGAATGAATGAAATCAAATATACCACATAAATAAGTCCTTGCACAAGCAGCCACACAAGCAAATATACCATTTATATATATATATATATGATGTTTTTGAATTATCGATGTATTTAAACATTGATGAGAGTACTAATAAGGCAATTTAAAAAATAATAATAAGCATATGAAATCGGTTATATATATAAGATCATGATTAACTCTCTAATTGAATCTTACATTTTAAGTATGGAGGAGCAAGTAATATTATTAATGACTTTTTTTAACATATTACACGCACACACTATGATATTGGGATGCATAAAGACCAGATTAGCAGAATGGAATATATGGTTTGGATTTTGGTGTCGGACTAATAAATTAATTATATGTAAATAAATACATATTTTAAATAAAAAAATTAATATTAAAAAACCGATCGATCGACGTAGTAATCCACATACGAAGGAGACGAGTACCGGAAAAGAAAAGGAAGAGGGGTTTGAACGGAGAATGGCAGAGAGAATTCGTATCGTAACATGTACGCGCCTCTGAAGATGACTTTTCATCTCCAGTCAAAGTATACGCACACAGAGTTTTCACTTTGTTGATAGCGGAGGTTCTGTGCTTGGCGCTAAGTGAATTGGTCAATTCGTATTCTGCTGTCTCTGACAGAAGCCGCATGGCGAGCATCTGGGACGCCGTTCTGGAGCAAACCAAGTCGGCTCAGGAGAAGAACACTGATCCTCTCCTCTGGGCAATTCACATCAACTCAGCCCTCAACGCCGCCGGTGTTTCTTTGCCTTCCGTCGAGCTCGCCGACCGTTTAGTCTCCTACATCTGTTGGGATAATCATGTGCCCATCACGTGGAAGTTTCTCGAGAAGTCCTTGACTATCAATATCGTCCCTCCTTTGTTCGTCGTCGCCCTTCTATCTACCAGGTCCCTCTTCTGGCATCTCTTGTTTTTCTATCTAATTCACCGAATTTGTTTTATATTCTCATCATTGCCGCTAAGTTGAGCATGTTTGTGTGGTTTTGGATTAACGAGCTTATGAAATTATGTTGGCATACTGTCACGGGGCTAGTCTTTTCGACCCGCGCGGCACTTAACAACCTTCACTGGATGTTGCTAAGTAAGCCTAACTTAGATGAAAGGAGGATGCTTGGCTAAGTTGGGAAGAAGAGAATGCTTGAGGTAAGGAAGAACTTGAGAACTTGGAGAATGCGAGAATTGTATTACTCAAGAACTTGAGAATTGAGAGAACTCTTGGATGGTTTGCAAATGAGGAGGGGGGTGGTATTTATAGCCAAACTTTCACCTCCTTACTATTCCCACCTCCTTAATGGACGGTTGGGATTGAATCGATCCTACGGTTAAGATCTATTCTCTAGAATTCTCCTTACAAATATCTAGATATTTACATGGAAAAATCTAGTAGCAAATATTAAAA
>JANTPZ010097210.1:0-17379 GCA_025593235.1 Vachellia pachyceras
TTATTATCTTGTTTGAGAGGCAAGGAAAATAGATTATGCCTTTCCCCCCTTCGTTGCTCTAAACTAAAGATCTCTGTCTTTGTAATTTTCCTTCCCTCCTCTGCACCTTCCAGAGTCATCTTTGCCTACCACAAGTTACGGGGGTTATTCCATTATGGACATAGCTCTTCTATTTGTTTACTGCCTTCTCTATTTCTGCTGTCTTCTATTGTGGAATAATGAATTCATTTTCTTTTTGCTTTTGTTGAGTTACAAGTTTTTCTTTACTCCCACATTAAAAGTGGAGCCTTCCATTAAAGGTTGACATTGTTAGTCTTATCTTTCAAATTTCATTATGATGTCACAATTTGCTCTGGACTTTTGTTCACACACACAAAAATTGAGCTATGCTTGCGGATGGATTGATTTTTTTTGGAATTTAGTTATTTGTGTGGACATTTTCAAGCTGTCATATATTCTTTGAAAATGCTGCAGTCTTCAATAGAATTAGAGCTTGGTGAATATATTGAATGTTAATAGTGACATTTGTTGAATGTTAATTCAAAGTCAAAATTATTGAAAATTATACCTAGTTGGTCCTTAATTTTCAGAAAGTTGGGTGGTTTTTTGTAGTGGCTATAAAATCTGTCATTTGTTGAGATATTTTTTGGTTTTTGAACCAATAAGTAAGGCATATCGGTTATGCAATATAAAGTTTTAAGCACCATACAACCTTCGCTAACATAAGATTTTCATTTTATTTTTCATACATTATGTCCACATAAAACCTGCATCACTCTGTGTCTCAAGCAGTATTTCATTCATTAAAGTGATAAGCTTGTTATTTACTTCCTCCATATAAGAGCCAGTCAGGGATTGGATTTGGTCCTAAATATCATATCCCAATTTACTTGTGTTCCAAATTTATAATGTTTTCCGCAAAGGATTCTGTTGGTTGTACATATTAAGGGTTTTCATCCAATATTAGTCATAATGAAAAAGGATATTTTAGGAAATCCAAATCATATATTTGTTACAAATAACTACACTAATTTTCTTAATTTATCCAAATTAGGTATTTAGCTCTCATATTAAGGACCTAAGAGAGTATTATTTATTCGTGTTTATTGTTTTTCCATCCTGTTGTTCTTTATGTTGGTTTTGGGATGGAATTGCTATATATGGTTACAGTTTTAGCTCGATGAATCTCTAATTTCTGTATTTACCATGTAGTAATCTTCCAATGCCTATGAACCCCAAACATAGGTCAACTCAGGCTTGTGTTTCTTTGATTATTTACTATTTCTTTCATCGCCTACTCTATAGTGTTATTACGTTTTGATAGTTTCTGATATTAAGTGTTGCTTCCAAATTTTGTCTACTTACTGGATTTGCTAACATGATATAATTCCTGGTCTTTTACATGGAAGGCTAAGTACATATACACTGTAACTGAGAACAGAAGAAGGTACTAGGAAATTGCATTGTTTGAACAAACACAGTCAACTTGTCTGCATTCAATTATTGTCTTTTGGAATGTTATTTTTCCTCTGGCAATAATCAAAACGATTTTTTATGGTTATGCTGAGGAGGCCACATCATTATTAAATAACGCCATGATTCGCTCATTTTGTCATTATTACTTTTTTTTGAGCTCTCCATATGAATGAAGTGCTTATTTTGTAGTGTTTGCACTTGAATGGTCTTGGGAGGGTCATTTTTTGTGTGTATATGCTATATATTTGGGTGTGTTCTTTGTTAAAGTCTTGTATTTGCGTACTTATTTATTTCTTTGTGGCTGTGATGATGTTTCATTGTATGGGAGTGTAGGGCTATAAAATCTTTAACAGCCTAGGTGGTTATGATATTGGCAACTCTTTTCGTTGTAGCCTAGACTATTTTTCTTGTGCTTCTTGGTCCACTTACATAATGGTCAAACTCGCTTTTTTTTTGTACGAGTCTCGCTTATATTTTGCGATTTTTTGGCCACATCTCACTAAAGGGCTTCGAACTTTGGTTAACCATATCTTGGAAGACTAGCCCATTTTACTAAATATTCATTTTCATTGCATTGGATTTTTTTTTATCTCAGTGAATGTTGTGTTGCGTATTCATTATAATATCTTGTAGTTGTGAAAATCGGTAGTATACCACAGGTTACCACAAGTTATTAAAAGTTCTAGCTGAGAGAATTACCTTAGTGACACATAAATCAAATGATCGTGTCTGATATAAGTATTGATGATAATAGAAAAATCTTTTAACTATGACACTGCTGATGAGTGATAAGTACAATGCATTGTTTTTTTTACAAGTATATATTACCTCCTCTAGTCTTGAATAGAAACTCTTGTTGCTCTTACCAAACTTGCAACATCCTATGTCTAAGGGTACCGGTGAAGCCACTAAGTAGAAAATCATTTTAATGTAAGTTAAGATAAAAAACATCTTACATATTTTCCTCAGATTCCATAAAATCGTTTAAAAAAAGCTTAATACAAACAACTTTTAAGATGTGTATATTCAAATCATTACTCAAGTAATGTGCTCGTACAGTTCGGGATTTTTATACTTGATCCCTCCTAACCTTTTAGACTGGTATGTAACGGAAGTGATTATTGCCACTTGCATTATTAACCACTCAATCCACATTTTCATAACCTTATCCTAATACAGATTGACAAGTAACAATTTGCGCCCTCCTACAAAACATGTTTGTAAAGGATGGTGTTGGATGGAGTGGCTGTTGTGGAAAAATGTAATGGACCAACACAAGACAGAGACGATCGAGACCAATGAAGAGGACCCAATCAAGGGACAAGTCCAAAACCAGATGGGCTAATTAAGGAAAAGTATACGGCTGAAAAGAAAGACCTAGAAGCTCAGAGAAATAAGAGGAGCCGAGTAGAGATAAAAGAGGGAGAGGAACGACACAAGTGGTGTGGAATTTGTTATTGGTCTTCTCTCTCTAAACATTGCTATCATTGCTTTTCTGTTATTCCTTTTCTGTTAGTCCGTTTCTGCATTCCCTTTGTTCCTTTCCATTATCATGAGGTACTAGCGCGATACTATATCTGTATCGTTTTCTGAGTCAAAGGAATACGCATTTCAGCAACCTTCCGTTCTTATATTTCTGTCATAACTGTGTCAACCATTACATTTGATGATTTCATCAATCTCTTGGTCGACCGTAATGGCAGAGAATAACCGGATCAAGGAGCAACAAATTGACCTCAAGAAGACAACGAAGTGTATCGAATATAAGATGGGTTGTTTTGAACAATTGGATCAACTCAGCAGCGTCATCAAATCTCTTGTGCAATCCGTCGACAGTTTACAGCTTCGTCTCGACCACACGTCGACATCACAGGTTTACATGCTTCTCCAGGGAGCCCAGTGCCACAACTCATTCAGACGCCTCAAAATACGACTCATACAGTTAAGCTGGATTTTCCTCACTTTGACGCCAAGGATGTGTTGATGTGGATATTCAAAGCCGAAGAATATTTTAAATATTACGAGATTCCAGACGTATAGAAGTTAGTGCTTGCTTTACTACACTTTGACAGTGACATTTTACTGTGGTTTCAAATGCTGGAGAAGACATGCCGTATTCCATATTGGTATACCCTAGCAAAAGCCATCAAACTGTAGTATGGCCCTTCCCAATTCGACTGTGCACGTTCGCAACTATTCAAGCTGACACAAGGCGACGTGGGTGGCACATTGGAAGCTTATAATTCCAAATTTCTCTCGCAAGCTAATCGCACAAAAAATATCCCGGAACCTGCACTACTGGACTGCTACATTTGCGGTCTCACTCCCAAACTGAAGCGTGATATGTTGGTTCAAAGGCCACACACAGTGCTCAGTTCCATGGCATTAGCTCGGCTATTCGTGGATACATCGGCTTTACATACACCGGGTCCTAGAGCAGACACATTTACCATACCTCGCTTTTCTCTACCTGTGAGTAAGGAACTTGTTCCCTCTCCAAGGACTACAACTTCACATCGGTAGTTTCAGGCACAGTGAAGGCAAACTTGCCTCTACTATTACCTATGCCCGCGATGGTGCCAATCAAGCGAGTTTCACCAACGGAGATGTAGATTCGATGAGAGAAAGGCCTCTGTTTTACTTGTGATGCAAAATTCTCCCCTACTCACAGATGTTCGAACAAGCAACTGATGATTCTCTGTAGCGAAGAGGATACCTCTTCGGAACAACCCCAACAGGTGCCCACAGAGGAGGCTAACGCCATTCTCGATCACTTATCGCTCCACGCGTTGAGAGGCACACAGGGGGCTGCCACCATTCGTTTTAACGGTCTCATACATGGCACCGATGTTCAAATCCTCCTAGATGGTGGGAGCTCAGACAACTTTATTCACCTTCACATCGTGCATCATCTGGGTATTCCAGTGGTGCACACCACCACCATCAGAGTCCTCGGAGGCACATGCAAAATTTTAAGCAGCAATAAGCAAGCTAAGGATGTTCCCATTCAGATTTGTGGACACACCATTCTCATCACCATGTTCGTCTTTCCCATTGCAGCCACTGACGTGGTGATATGTGCGGACTGGCTTGAAACCATGGGCCCACATGTCGCGATTACATACTTCTACCATCAAGTTCCTTCTCAACAGAGACTTCATCACCTTAACAGGATACCGTGGACTCTTCGCCACTACTGCACAGTGTCATTAGCTCACTTATCTCACATGAACAGATGCCATCGCCGAATTTTATTTGCTTCAGGCACAAGAGACAGCGACACATGAATGTGACCTCCCTCCCGGTATACCAGACAATATCGGTGCCTTGTTATTGCGTTTTCCTACGGTTTTCTCCATTCCACACAGGCTCCCTCCTCATCGAGAATTAGAACACCGGATAGATCTCATGCCAACGACAGGCCTTGTCAAAGTTCGGCCCTACCACTATGCAGCAAGCTAGAAGACGGAGATTGAGAAGATTGTTGTTGAGCTCTTAACGGAAGGCTTGATCAAACTGAGTTCAAGCCCTTTCTCGGCCCCCGTCATTTTGGTTAAGAAGAAGGATGTCACTTGGTGTTTTTGTGTGGATTATCGTGCCTTGAATGCCGACACGGTAAAGGACGCATTTCCCATGCCCAAAGTGGATGAGCTGATCGATGAACTCCACGGCTCTATTTTTTATTCCAAGCTAGATTTTCGCTCCGGTTATCATCAAATATTGTTGCGAGAAGCTAATCGTGCGAAGACAGCCTTTCGTGCACACATCAGGGACTTTACGAATGGCTGATGATGCCGTTTGGTCTTACCAACGCGCTGGCGACTTCCAGGCGCTGATAAATCGCATTTTTCAGCCTTTCCTGTGATGGTTTGTTCTCGCTTTCTTTGATGATATACTTGTGTATAGTGCCTCATGGGAGCTGCATTTAAAACACCTAACTGTGGTCCCTGAGCTTTTGTCCTCGCATCAATTATTCACCAAAATGAGCAAATGTGCGTTCGGCTTAACGTGCGTCGACTACATGGGACACGTACTGTTAGCCCAGGGTGTGGAGGTCGATGAGGCAAAGATTCGAGTGATTCAGGAATGGCCCATTCCATCGACAGGTTCCGCTCTCAAATGATTTTTGGGTCTCAGTGGGTATTATCGTTTTTTATACGCCATTATGCAAGATTGCAAGCCCCCTGACAGATCTTTTGAAGAAAGACTCTTTTCAATTGTCTCCAAATGCTCAAAGAGCATTTGACGCTCTCAAGAGGCTCTATCAACAGCTCTTGCCCTTGCATTACCAGATTCCACGAAGTCTTTCATATTGGAGACGGATGCATCAGGTTCTGGTATTGGTGCCGTCCTAGGTCAAGGATCACATCTTATTGCATTCTTTTCAGAAAAACTCTCTCCTCGGATGCAAAACCAGTCTGTGTATGTCTGAGAATTGCATGCCATTACTGAGGCCGTGGCTAAGTTTCGTCAATATTTACCGGGCCATCACTTTGTCATTAGAACAGACAACTCGAGCCTTCGTCACCTATGGGATCAAGTGTTGCAGAGCCCTAAACAAGAATAATGTCTCCCACGCCTACTCGGTTACCATTTTGATATTGAATTTCGTTCCAGGAACCAAAACTAGGCCGCTGATGCCCTCTCCCGAGTATTTATGGCTCTATCCTTCGTTGAGGGTTACTTTATGGACTACCTCTATGCTCAGGTATGCACTTCCTCCACTGTTCATAAGCTCATACAAGATACGATGGATGCTTCGACCAACTGTCCCTATCAAGTCAAACACAGTGACCTCTACTGGAAGGATTGCTTGGTTATTCCGCACGATGACACAAGCATGATTCATTGTATTTTACTTGAGTTTCATTCGTCTCCTGTTGGTGGCTACGCTGGTTTCTTACAACATTCCACAGAATTACGTGACTCTTGTTATGGCCTGGTATGCTTATGGACATTTGCAACTTTGTTAAAGCTTGCTTTGTCTATTAACAAGCCAAGATGTCTCACTTACACCCAGCTAGCTTACGTCAACTATTGCCGGTACCAGCACGCATTTAGGAAGATATAGCTATGGACTTCGTGGTGGGCATACTGGTTGTTCGTGGTTTTTCGATCATTATGGTTGTGGTTGACGGACTCTCCAAATACGGTTATTTTACCCCTTTACCAGCGAGTTTTTCCAATTCTATCATCGCTGAGGCTTTCATGTAATACATTGTAAAGCTCCATGGCCTACCGTGCACGATTGTGTTTGACAGGGATAAGACATTCACTAGTACTTTTTGGCGTCATTTAATGAGATTATAGGGCACTCAGCTATGCTTCACGATGGCGTACCACCCACAGCTCAACAGCTAGACAGGAGTGCTCAACAAGTGCTTGGAGATGTATTTATGTTGTTTCGTCCTCCATTACCCTAGACAATGGCTCTCTTACCTCCCATGGACTGAATTTTGGTATAACTCAGTTTTCCTTTCCTCCATTGGCTTCACACCATTCAAGATCGTGTATGGATGTGAGCCACTGCCGTTGTTACGCATTTTGTTGCTAGAAGACTCCCCTTTTGATGTCACTACAAAGAAAATGCTTTATTTATGCAAATTTTTGCTACAGATTTTGACTATAAATCAGCAGGAAAAAATTTCCTGTAAATTTTAATCCGTAGGTATAAGGTTCGTAGAAATTTATTTTTTAATTACCTACATATTTTTTCCGCAGGTAAAATCAGCAAGAAAATGTAGAGAAAAAATTTTAAAAAAATATCTTTGATTTTATTAACATTTTGCAAGTAAATTTGTTGTAGATTCTGATGGCAGAAGGCCGTGAGTTTGTTTTTATAAAGATATGAATATTTGATAGCTTTTATAATGGTCGAATCAATATAATCCCATCATGAATATATGATAATTTCTAATAATAAAATATTTCAATGATTAATCAGATACAATAAATCAGTATAATCAGATAGTTTACAATAGTTACAGCTATTTCAATGATTAACCAGATACAATAAATCAACTTTTCAAGTCTCTCCTTCTTCTCACAATCACTCACAACAAACAAGCTAACAAGGATTGCATTTTGCAAGTCTCTCCTTCTCCTCACAGAATAAATGTCAAGATATGCAAGCCCGAAGCTCCAGAAAACTTGAAGTCTCATTGATGCAATTAAGTAACTGAAAGTGCAAATAAGAAGTATAAAGATATTGTCACCCAAAAAAAAAAGAAGTATAAAGATATTGGAGGAACAAAAGATAATAACAAGTTATAAAGCCAAAGAAAACGGAAACTTTATTTACACCCAAATGGAACATTAATTAATGTAAATATTTAATCCTAACTTCTCCAACTCCAACATATGGGTAACTCTTCAAAATCTTAGCCAGACAATGCTCACAAGGATGAGCAAGTTTCATGCATCTTTTGCAAAATAGCATGTTATATAGCATCATTTTTTTCAAGGAATTCCTTTCCAAAAAATTGAATGACACATCGAAAGATATCAAAAGGCCTAACTCAAGTACACTACAAAGATAGGTTTCATCAATATTTTATATATTATTGAAGAGGGAGACAATAATCAGATCACTAACTAATTAACTAAGGCTCCTAATAAATAAACACTCAACAACAAAGGAACTAGATAGGTAGGCGTGTACACAATGCCTATATATGCATTAATAGAAAGAAATGAAAATGATCAAGCACATATGCGCATGAAGAAGTTATTTTGCAGCATCTTTCATTCTTCCTCATGGTATTTCTCATCCAATCATTGGTTCCTTATCAGACACCTTAGCGTATTTCAAGCTGCTTCCTCCTTGCAACTCAATCGCTTCTCCATGGCTTTGCTTGCACTTATGGTATAACACTTTGAAGGCCACCACAACTAGCATCTTCATTACACGAGCAATGTTCAACAAAATTAGTCCCATCACCAACGAATAGTAAATTCCTAATTTCTTTGAGCTTTCCTTGTACCACCTGATATAACCAATCAACACAGGCATGTCATACATAAGATTTAGCATAAACCCTTGTAACTAGAATCCCTTCAAAATCTGCCATGCCTTTCCAAATGCCTCAAGTCCACTTTTATTCTCTTCAATCACTAAAACAAAAATAGACATTTTCCAAACAACAGCAAGGCACATGTGAAAAGCTGACATTGGAATCAACAGGACATAGACAAAGGTTGTTGGGTGAAATAGTGGAGAAGAAAAATTCAAAGTATAAAATATGTGATCCCTTTATAGAGAAACTAATACTATATTATGGTGCAAAAACTAAGCCAACATCAACCTGTAATGAATTGATTATACCAATAAGAATAATATTATCATTATATAGAACAGCTTCTATCTCCTTTACTCATTTCTTCTAAGACACATTTCATTATCAAGATACTTTTGGGAAGTCCAATATCAACAAACGAATGAAAATGGGTTCTTCAGTGAATTTCAAGCATATCCGCATTTCTTTTCATTTCATCTCCTTCCTTTTCGCCTGCTGTAAGGTGAGTGCATATAAAACAGAAAAGTGTCTGATAAATGGACATACTAACAGATATCAACCCTTGAAATATGAAACCTGTATTAAAATTTGAAGAAAAGAATAGTATTGAAAAAACAGTAGTATGAAAATAAAAAATATTCCTAAAGACATAAACTTGTGCAAAACGGTGGTAAAAGGAAATTCAAATAACGAGTAAATGTAATTGGATGACCACCAATTCCTAAATAATGTGACAGACAGTTTATATTACTTCAGAAATGAAAGTTTCCAAATACAAAATCCTAGAAGAATCGTACATGATACTCATACTAGATTTCAACAGGACATAGACAAAGGTTGTTGGGTGAAATAATGGAGAAGAAAAATTCACAATGTAGGGGAAAATCAAAGAGAATACAAGGAAAAAATAGCCAAGATGAAAGAGGGATATGTAGAACCTAGTGACTATTGGCCTTTTGCATGATTTGAACACACTGGCAAGCAAATATCTGAAAGATAACTTTCCTTCTGCATAAGTTACAGCGGATGCTAAAATTGTAATGGCTGATGAGAATAAGGAGGCCATATAGAGGGCTAGAACGAAGAACCATTCGAGAGCTGCTAGCTTGTGAAAATATGAAGTCATAGAGGTAACGATGTTTGTATACTGAGAGCTACCTGGACGTGCAAAGAACAACCTTGCTTGCTTGATGAAGAAATATTTAGCTAAATCTTTAGCTTATATTTGTAAGGTCTGGTTCAGAGCTTCTTGAAAAAAACCGAACACACACATACACACACACACCAATTGTCAGATCAAGATTCTTTTCTAGGAAAACAAAGCCAGTGATACACATGGACCCAAATCTTCTAAGAAAGCAAAACCAGTGACACACACCATATTCTTTTCTAAGAAAACAAATTCCCCCAGTTTTTAGATCAACAAAGCCAGTGACGCAGAAGGACCCAAATCTTTGCCAAAAATTCCTCCACTGCTCACAAACTCAAATCTTCGCCAAATCATAACTCTAAACGGGGAAAAGGGTTCTAGAGACCTACCTGATTCGGAAACAGAGGTGCATGCAAAATCCAACCATTTATCCGGCGAACACCACGGCGACTCGCTCTCACTCACTATTCTCGGCTGCACAGGATAAAGACTGTGAATGATGAGGGAGCCAAGGACTAAATGGAAGAAAGGAAGGAAGACGCGGGAAAATAGGGAGGATAAAAATTTTGGGATAAATTTTTAAAAATTTCTTTCACCTACAGATTTCGAAATCCACATATAAATTACTTCTGAAATTTTTCTGCAGGTATTTTTACCTACGGATTTCACGTAGGAAATTACCTGTGAAAAGGTATACAATCTTTTTTTGCTAGCGAATGTACACCGATAACTCTGTGAACATGATGAAGTCTTGGGAGTGTTGAAGCAGAACCTCACTCTTGCACAGCGTTGAATGAAACATGTTGCTGATAAACATAGAAGACCCCTAGAGTTTCAAGTCAGTGATTGGGTTTTAGTACGCCTCCAACCTTACCGGCAACACTCTGTTCAGCTAAGTAAATTCCAGAAGTTAGCTTTCCAATATTTCAGCCCATTTCAGGTGACCGAACGTGTGGGACAAGTTGCCTATCATTTGGCTTTACTGGATTATACCGAAATCCATCTTGTCTTCCATGTCTCTCAGCTTAAGCCATTTTATAGTGATCCAAGAGCAGAACCTTATCTTCTGTTACCCCTGCACTCCCTACTAGAAGGCCCCTTATATCACCCTCTTGAAGTTCTTGCGATGTGGCACGCACATCAGGGTCAACAATAGTGTCGACAGTTTCTGATTAAATGGGATGGTCCTTTACTAGATTCTTGGGAGTTTGAGGAGGATCTACAATACTGGGCCCTGACTTTGAACCTTGAGGACAAGGTTCCGCTTGAAGAGGGGGTATCATAATGGACCAACATATGACAGAGACGACCAAGACCAATGAAGAGGATCCAATCAAGGGACAAACCTAAAACTAGATGGCCAATTAAGGAAAAGTATCCGGCTGAAAAGAAGGACATGGAAGCTTAGAGAAATAGGAGGAGCCAAGTAGAGATAAAAGAGGGAGAGGAACGACGCAAGTGGTGTGAAATTTGTTATTGGCCTTCTCTCTCTAAACATTGCTATCATTGCTTTTCTGTTATTTCCTTTTTGTTAGTTCGTTTCTGTATTCCCTTTGTTCCTTTCCATTATCATGATGTGCTAGCGCCATACCCTATTTGTATCATTTTCTGAGTTAAAGGAATACACATTTAAGCAACCTTTTGTTCTTATATTTCCGTCATAATTGTGTCAACCATTACAAAAAAAAACTAGATAGGAAATTGTTGCTGCGTGAATAAGAGAATCTGAATAACTTGTGGATGAGAATAGTGAATGGTTCATGGGCTATTGAACCCTAGAATCAGTCTTATGTAGCAAAGAAGTTACTAGGGCTCCTTTTGAGTAAAGCGATGGTTAAATTAGTTATTTAACTTTTATATTTAGATTAAAAAAAGCAATACATGTAGTCTTTAATATAATCATATTTAGGCTTGTGGTGGGGAACCAGTCGTTCTTATTTTACGCTTAGATCTGCATTGAATAGTACTTTTGGGGGGGTTAGCATTAAAAGTGAATATAGTGAGTAGGTATTTAGCATTAAAAGATGGTATTCAGAGTTAAAATCACTCCCCTTCCTTTCTTTCCCCTCTATTGGGTTTGTTGGAATATGGGTCACCTTTGATGGATTAGGCCCAAATCCATGTGCTGGGTCGAATGCATAAATATGGACTCTTGTGGGGAAGTTATTAGATGGGGAAGTGGTTCCCCAAAGTGGGCAGACATAATGCACGGAGAAAACAAGTCTTTTCCCCTTCCCTTTCCCTAGTAGAGAATCCTCTCATCTCCTCTCCTCTTGCCTCTGGTGCTTTTGCTGTGTCTTGTGTTTGGATCCACCATTGTAATCCGAATTCCATGTGGGTATCTGCAGATTCGTAATTCAGCATCTCCAGGTACGCCCAAAATCCTTCAATGGTATTAGAGCATATAGGTTCTTGAGACATTTCTCTTTCTCACAGATGTGAATTTTTGCTAGTTTAATTATGAAAATTTGAGTGTATGATTAAAGTATGTCCATTACTATGATATCTTGCTTACCATATATGTTCTGTGGTAACTCCCTTACTGTTCAAGCATGAATTTTGTATGATTTATGCAAGCATGTTGGTTGAATTGCACTATTGGTTTCCTTTATTGCTTACCATTTCATTTTCAGTTGGTTTTTTCATTGTATCTGTGTATATGCATATATGAATTATGTGTATAAATCATAAGCCTTTAGAAAACGAACGAAGAACACGAATAACCAAGAGGAAACCGAAATCTTTTCTTTCATAAAACAAGCATTTTAGGCTTAGAAAACATGCCATAGAGAAGAGCTCTTCAATACGAGAACGTGGACATCAAGAACGTGAAAAACAGACACTAGATGATGGAGTTACGGAAGAAAACGTGTTACGAGTTCTGTCGCATGTTTCGAGAAAATTGAAGAGACCCAGGCTTTCAAATGCATTCCATCATGTAGAGCTCGTAAAAAAGAAGAGATAGACACCAAGAACGCGTAAAATGGACTCCGGACGTCGAAGATATGGCCAAAAAACGCATCAAATGAATAGTAACAGCAAAAAAAAAGGAAAAGGCGATGACGAATAGTGTGCGATGGAAACCAGGTAGGGTAACCCGACAGGTGGAAAAGTCATTTTGGATTATTTAAATATTTTTTTGGATCTTTGATCTGTAAAAGGCGCCACCAGCCCGCATGGTCAGGCGACCGTTGCGAATCGTGGAGGTCATGGGTTCAAATCCGCACTAGACCATTTATATTTGTTTTTCGAATATAAAAAAAGAGGCTAGGCCAGAGAGGCCCAATCCGAACAAAAAGGTTGGGCTAGAGAGGCCCAATCCAAACAAAAAAAATTTGGGTTGGGCCAGAGAGGCTCAATCGGTAAAAAAAAATTTAGTTGGGTCAAAAAGGCCCAATCCTAAAAAAAAGGGTGTTGGGCCAGAGAGGTCCAATTTAAAAAAAATTATAATATTTAAAAAAAAATTGGCTTAAAAAGGCCACGTGGCACGTCGGCTAGAGGCATGGAACACACCGGCGGACTCCTGACGGCGCGTGGGATCCATTGAGGCGGCGCGTGTACCGAATAGAGGACGAGAGGATGGCATGTGGCTTACACGTGTCACCTCCAAGAGTGGGCTTCGTCCCAATTTTCGAATTTTTCATTATTTAATCTTCTCGAGGCGCGTGACAGCTCATGGGACCTCCAAATGAGACGCAGTCTATTCCTAAAAATCCTAAAATTCAAGATCTTTATTTTGATATACTATTTGCCTATTTTTAAAGGTAATTCAGGATCTATTTTTGAAATAAATCAGTGTTTAGTTGAGGATTTCTTGAAATTTTTGTAAAAATATTTCCAAATTCATTTTTTTTAGAAAAATGGTAGAAAAAGAAATCTCAAATGGCACTAAAACACTGTTATATAGATCAATATTAATCGAATATATGGATGGATATAATAAATATTCTGAGCAAGGATTTTGCGAGGATTTTGAGAAGGAGAGGACCTTTAAGAGGATCCTGAGGAAGATTCTAATGGGGAATTTGAGAAAGACCTGAGGAGAATCCTTATCAGAACCTTGAGGAAGGTCAAGCGGAACCTCAGGAGGTCCACTTCGACCCTAGCCCTAAGTCCTCATTCTTATTCAAATTGAAAATCTTAAGATTGTGATGAGGAGGTCGATCACCCTTTCCCCCCAAGAGAGTTGATATGAATAACTGAACATAATGCAATGAGAATGGCCACAATTAAAAACATAAAAAAAACATCTATGGCTTCATTGCGAACTATGTAAAAGCATAACTGATAATTAAGTTGCAGAATTCTATGCGAATATCATGATGAAGTACCGTGTAGCAGTTAGAGCTGCAGGAACATTCACATTATCAACCATGTGGGTTGATGCAGTAAAGAGAACAATAAGACTTATGCTGAACAAAAACCAATACTTTAAAAGACTGAGGAAATAAAAGTCGATTATTGTATTGCAAATATCTAAAGATGTGATGTGCTTTAGATTTATGTGTTTACTCTATGTTTTTTTTGTTAATATGTTTAGAACATGACTTGGTGTATGGTTATGATTAAATGCATTGTAAAAAGTGACATGTTTAGTTTATGTGAATTGTTGTAAAATCGCTATTATTATTCACATGTATGTCACCTTGTTACACTTTTGATAAGTGGGAGCTTTTAGAAAATGAGACTTCTAAAAGTTGGCGATTCAAGAAGTACTTGTAAAATTCTTGAAAGAAATAATGTAGTTACTAGTGTTTGTGTGATGGGAGGTACAAACGTATTCTCCTGATCGCAGATCTAGTGATCAAAGTATCTTCTTGTCATGAATAATATAAGTACAAGACATTGTATACTGTGATGTGCTACATAATCTCTAAAAAATGTTATATGAGAAAGCATTTGTTGATAAAGTGCCCTGTCACCTCATATTAGAAAATGGTAATAAAAAGCTTGCCGAGTTGAATAGAGGGGATAAGTTGGATGGTGACAAATGGGATATCTAGCACCGTAAGGTGCAGTGTATATTGGAGGAACAAGAGGCCCTTGAGCCATTGACCACCATTCTGGTGGAACCTGAAGCTGGGACTTCAACCCAACATAGAAGGTACCTGGAGTTATACCAGGTATGGAAAAATGAGAACAGTATTGCAAGAGCTACCCTGCTGAGAATAATGGTAAATGACCTAATGTGTCAGTTTGAAAAACGTCCAATTGCATATGCCATGTGGGCAGCTCTCAGAGATAAATTTGGTGGAACTTTGACCATTAAGTTTAGGAGGCTAACAATCAAGTTTGACATGTATAAGCTTCGGGGTATTACATCCATGAAGAAGCACCTTCAAAACATGTCAAACATGATTAGAGAACCCCATGAAGCTGGACATATACTGACTAATGACCAGTAAGTACAGGCTTTAATCAGGTCACTTCCCTCTAGTTGGGAACATATGAAAGTCAACTTAACCCATAACGATAACATCATCACTTTTAATGATGTTGTGAAGCACCTTGAGTTTGAGGATGAATGCTTGGAGTCATATAAAACTTCTGGGCATGCTTATTACACCGAGAATAGATGCATTTCTAATGGTAAGCCCAATTTTAAGAAGGGCAAGAAATTTCTTGGGAAAGGCAGGAAGGATGTCCCTAAATTCAAAAAGGACGAAAGTAATGATGGCCAGAATAAGGTTAAATGCTATGCTTGCCAGAAGTTGGGTCACTTTGCGAGGGACTTCCCTGAGCGAAACGACCGTGGAAAGACTCAGGCTTAACAGACCATGTAATGAAGGATTGAGAATCCTTCGTGGATTATCGTCGGTTGCCGCATCATTGCAAATCGCTTTATGTTGGTAATAACGTAAAGATTGAGGTCAAAGACATAAACACCTGCAACTTTTCTCTGTATGGTGAAAAGACCTTAATCTTACATGATGTACTTCATACACCGGACATCCGACAAAATTTAGTTTCTGTACTGTGTTTGTTGAATTATGGGTTTGATGTGAACTTTCATGGCAAAGTTGCTAACATCTTTAGTAACGAGACCTTTTATGGTCTAGCTCTCTTTTCAGAGAAGTTCTTTGTTATGGATGTTATTGATGATTTCAACTTGCATGACTATTTCGTTAGTTTCCCAATATAACTGTTGATAGGAATATTTGGCATGCTAGACTATAGCACATAAGTTAGAATCGAATGATTAAACTAGTAAAAGATGGTTTGCTGGTGAACTCCAAACATGGAGATAGCCTTATGTGAAAATTGTTTAGATGGCAAGGCAAGTAGAAAACCTTTCGATATAGGAACTAGAGCTGAAAGTCCATTGGATTTATTCCATTATAATATATGCGGTCCCATGAGTGTGAGGGCAAGGCACGGAGCTTGGTACTTCATTACCTTCACTGATAACTTTTCACGATATGGTCATGTCTATTTGATCTCACATAAGTCTGAAACACTAGAGAGTTTTAGACAGTACATGAATGAGGTAGAGAATCAAATAGAAAGTAAAACTAAAGTATTACGTATTGACCAAGGTCGTGAATAATTATCTAATCAATTCAAAGAGCTCTGTAAAGAAAAGAGGATAATTAGGTAACTAACTATCCCTGGCACTCAGTAACAAAATGAAGTGTCTGAAAGAAGAAATATGACTCTTCTAGATATGGTTAGGTTGATGATGGCTCAAGCAAACATGCTAATTTCGTATTGGGGTGATGCTTTATTAATAGCAGCCTTTATACTTAACCGTATACCCTCAAAAGCAGTTACTTCCATATCCTATGAGTTATGAACGAAACGCAAGCCAAATCTAAGTATCTTAAGACCCTGGGGGTCAATTGCTTACGTTCATAATGATTCCCACAAGTATGGGAAGTTGAACTCTCTAGTTATGAGACCTAATTTCTGGCGTTAGGTCCTAGAGGAAAGGAATGTATCTTTATAAGATACTCAAAAGGATACGTTTTCATTGTCGAAATGAAGATGGAACAGTAATTAAAACTGAATCAAGGGATGCCATATTTTTGGAAATGAATGTCCTGGCAGAAGTGAGATACATCGAACAGCATCTCTTTATGAGACACAAGAGCAAGGTAGTGCAGATTGATCTAATGATCCCCAATCGTCTCAATATATTAATCTGAGTGGGAGATTGAAAGGATCAAAAAGGTCTTTACAAAGGCCGAGGCAAGAGAAACGGAAAAGACAAAAGGTTTCTGCAAGAAAGAGTGATAAGGGAAATGTACCTAAGAGACGCTTATCAATAGAGGGGAAGCACTCATGGTCACTCTGGATGAATATGATGAGCCATGTTCGGTACAAGATGCCTTGTTGTGCCCTACCAATGATGAATGGAAGAAAGTAATGGAAGAAGAGATTGATTCAATAAAAAAAATCAAGTCTGGGAACTGATCTATCAAAAGGTCGAAAGGCTATTGGGAACAAGTGGGTTCTTAAAACAAAAAGAAAAGTGGATGGATTTATTGACAAATACAAGACACGTCTGGTAGCAAAGTGGTACACACAATAGGAAGGTATCGATTAAGAGGACACCTTCTCACCTGTTGTATGTTTTAATTCCATAAGATTGATTATGGCAATAGTGAGTTGTTTAGATTTGGAGTTACATCAAATGAACGTGAAAACTGCATTTCTAAACGGAGACTTGGATGAAGAAATCTATATGGAACAACCATTAGGTTTTGTAAAGAAAGGCTTAGAGAGCAAAGTTTGTAA
>JANTPZ010097211.1:0-17824 GCA_025593235.1 Vachellia pachyceras
AAATTCTACCTGCAGGCCTTGAACTTTGCTTTCAAGGACTACTTCAAGAGGCTTTTCAATTTCAAGAAGGACAGGGACGGTTACTGGAAATGGTTTGCTGGCAACTTGGCCTCTGGAGGAGCTGCTGGTGCTTCATCTCTGCTCTTTGTTTATTCCCTCGACTATGCTCGAACCCGTCTGGCGAATGATGCAAAAGCGGCGAAGAAGGGTGGAGGAGAAAGGCAATTCAATGGACTTGTTGATGTCTACAGGAAGACCTTGGCTTCTGATGGTATTGCTGGCCTTTACCGTGGTTTCAACATCTCATGCGTGGGAATCATTGTGTATCGTGGTCTTTATTTTGGAATGTACGATTCCCTGAAGCCAGTTCTCTTGACTGGAAAGTTGCAGGTTTGTTTTCTCAGCCCACGATCCTTTTCCCCAATTACATTGAGATCACGTCAAGAAATATGCCAATAACAGCTCTATTACAATTTCCCTGAATCTAATGTTTTGATCTTACTTGCCTTATGGTTGGCATAAATTACATCTTCTACATTTATTCATTCGGAGAGAAACTGACATAAAGGAACTTGACTGTTAATTGTGTATGAGATCCATATCTCTTTCATCTTTATCTTTCTCTTCAAATGCACATAACACAACATTTCCTCCTTTATTGGCTGAATTATTTGATAAACCCAGAAACTTACTTAATGGCTGTTTGTTTCAATGAGTGCAGGATAGTTTCTTTGCTAGCTTTGCTCTGGGATGGCTCATCACCAACGGTGCAGGTCTAGCATCATATCCCATTGATACTGTTAGAAGAAGGATGATGATGACCTCTGGTGAAGCAGTCAAGTACAAGAGCTCCATGGATGCATTTTCTCAGATTCTCAAGAATGAAGGTGCAAAGTCCTTGTTCAAGGGAGCTGGTGCTAACATCCTCCGTGCCGTTGCCGGAGCGGGTGTGCTCGCCGGTTATGACAAGCTCCAGGTTTTAGTGCTCGGGAAGAAGTATGGATCCGGTGGAGCTTAAGTTCAAGATTTTTCTGGATTCATAAAATGCGGATGATCATGAAAATCACAAGTTTTTTCTGAGAATTTCACAAAGTAACATGTACTCTGCATCAATCAATATGAGATGATTACTTACTAAAAATTTATAAATTTTAAAGAATTTTATTGGCTCCGTTTGGATAGCCCGTTGGGAAAACGGACACAGATTCCGAGGTAGTTTATGTGAGAGGAAAAGTGTCTCGGTAAGCGCACCCGTTGGTAAAAATGGGTAAACAAACGGAGCCAATGTCAAATTTTAAAAAAGGATATCATTATACCGTCATTAACGGCGATAAATTCAATTAAAATATTATTGTCTCGTGTCATTAATATAAAAGGAAGTTGACTAGAAACTAAATAAATGTAATTATGACATATACTATGAAACATTTATATGTATCATAAGATTATATATCAGTTTATAAATTAAAAATTCTTTTTAAAGAAAAATAATAAATATATCAGTTAACCACTTTCTTTAGCCTCCTAAAAATATTAATTGACTCTTATATTAAAATCTAGAGAAAAGAAGAAGAGAGGTAGTACATACCGGAGTGTTAATGTGATGATTAAGACACCTTATATGATTCCAAATATGGCATTAATGTTTATTTCCTTCTTTAACTTTAGAGAGGTAGATCCAACCATTATGCTTCTTTGCGCGAGCGTGTATATAGTGCATGTTTATGAAATTTTTTCTAGAACGGTGGACACAAACCAACACAAAATGCATCTTGAAATTTGTAAAAAGTATCTCGAAATTCATAAATTTTTTTTAGATTTTGTAAATTCTTTTCTAAATCCGTAAACACATTTCTCCCAATCCCTATTAATATTGCCTTCAAAAACACGATTCCTTGCTTGCTAATGAGGTCTTCTCTTTGATCCCATGCTTCACATTACTCACCTGCTCACCTTAATTTAATCAAATTACATGTTTTTTCCTAGGACATTCCAACCATCTTCCTTAGTTAATTCCCCCATCTCTTGCTTAATTATTGGTGGAAGAGACCCAAATAGAAACAATTTGAAAAAATTATGAATAAGCTTTACGTTTAAAACCAATATCAATTCTCTAATTAGATCATTTATTATGAATCAGGGAAAAATTAAATACCAATGAATATATCATAGCATGAGATATTTAACTGAGTATTTAAGTGGATTTATTCTTTCCACCTCAACAATTAGCTTTGGTTTTTCATCCCATTTAACCATTCAAGATTCACTTTTTACCCAAATGCATTAAACACTAATTCTTTTTTTTTTTTGCAATAATGGCATGGTGTTGTAAATAGAGAAATATACACTCAAAATAAAATAATGGGGCCTTTTATGTGAAGTGAGAGGAATCTATCTAGCGTG
Source organism: Vachellia pachyceras (assembly GCA_025593235.1). Classification (NCBI taxonomy): domain Eukaryota; kingdom Viridiplantae; phylum Streptophyta; class Magnoliopsida; order Fabales; family Fabaceae; genus Vachellia; species Vachellia pachyceras. Next base: position 2,404 of record JANTPZ010097211.1, read on the forward strand.
CTCATTTCTCTTCTTATCATACCTTGCTGCCATAATAATTCAAGGGGGGAAAATATATTATGGGTCTTATAGGTATTTGTTTCTTAATTGTTTCTTTCTTTCTTTTCCCTAATGTATTAATCTTCATTTGATTTTAATATTTAAAACATTTCAAAGAGATCAACTATAGTCTTTATTGTTTATTATTTTTTTGTTAATTTTAATTAATTAAGTAATATATTATGATCAACAATCCCCAACATCATGGAGGCAAAAAGAACCTGATCAAACCGCCACAAGCATGCTAAAGCAAATTCTCTTATCAATTTCCAACTATACATACATACATACATACATACATACATACATACATGTATGTCAATGAATTCGGGCCAAGCTATTTTAGTTAAGATTTCCCACTCAATTAAAATATTTAAATTAGATTAAAATTTAATTTATTGTTGGGTATCACATTAATTACAAAGGTTTGTTAATTGAGGGGCAAGCAAGAAATAGTTCCTAATTATAAGTGATTGCACATTCTTACTATTTATTGAGTTGGGTTTTCTTATTATCTCTTATACTCGTTTGGATAAGTGGTGAAAGATACTTTTTTGATGTGAATTATGGTTTAAGAGGTAAGTATGAAAGATGAGTTTTATCTCGACTTCTATAAACGTGATTTCCCAACACTTATATAAACAAATTATCTTTCCTTGTGTATTGTATGTGCTATGTTAACTCATTTAGAGGCCACTTGATAGTCGATTCGGTAGTTTGACTCACATCTGGAAGCTTGATCTGAATCCGATAACTCGGTGCAATTCTCTCTCCACCTTCTTTTAGTTATCTAACAATACATGTTTTAAAAAATGATGCCATATGACCTATATATTGTACGTGGGTTCAACTGGTGAAATAATTATGTTAATACTCTCATTTAGAAGAGAGAGGGTTCGATCTTGGAGAGTGCCTGCATTGTTGTGGCTCCAGTCGCAACTTTTGGAGGGCATCACCACAACTTTATGAAACTGGATTGACCTATTTGTGTGGTCAAACTTAAAGGGCTTGCTTGACATGCTCCCCTGCTAGCAGGGACAGGTCCCAGTGGATCATGAGTTAAGTATACTACTCTTGAATCATGGGTGAGCTCAATCACATCCTAAAATTTTCTCACAAAAAAAAATGATGCCATATGTTTATTGTCATGTGAAGAAATCTAAATCGGAGCTGGATGGTGAGGTGAGGATATAATTATTGGACCTAAAGAAGTTAGGGGAAAGAAACTATTGCAGCTTTTGCTCACCTACTACTTGCTATATATAAATTAAAAAAAATGCCTGACTTTATTTATTTTATTTTATTTTCTGTTTTGTTAATGGGTTTTGTGACAGTAAATAGTTTAAAGACTTGTTTTTTTTATAAAAAAAATTCCTGTGGTTCACAAGCATACAGAAAGGAAGCAAACAGACAAATAAAACCATGCACGTTGCATGTTTTTGCTACTGTTCTCTGGTCTACTTGCCACCTCCATTATCGTAATTTTCTTTTCTTTTTCAAAATTTCCTTTTTTAAAAAATCCATATATTTTTTTATCTACCATTTTTTAAATTCAGATTGAAGAGTTTTATGCATCTCAATGCGAGGCAATTTAGATGTTTTTCTTTCTTTCTTTTTTTGGTTACCATATCATTTTTTTTCTTCTTTTGTAAATATGCTATAGTGGGATTGATTACCTTGTTTATCTTTTCTCGCTATTCTATAAAACTGTTTTTTTTTTCATATAATTATTTGATATCTAATATTAAAGAGTCATTTTTTTTAAATAAAGCAATTTGCTTTGGGCTTTATAATAGGGATGGGGAAGGAAAAGTTAGAGTTTCTTACCAACAATAGGCTTGTTTGGCTAATCTGTTTAGGCAACCAAAATCCATTCTTACGTTTACCGAGATAAAATTCCTCTCCTATATTTACCTCGGAATCTGTGTCCGTTCTCTAACGGACTATCTAAACAAGTCCAATAGTTGCGCCACAGCACAGCAATAGGAATAAATCTTATTCTATTAAATGGAATCGACTGTGCGATCATGAGATACCATTATATTCTAATTAAAAACTACACATTTGGAAAAAAAAAATTTCTTAGGGGTGAACGTAAGTCAAGGTAAAAAGCATCTCAAAATTCTGTAAAAAACATCTTAAAATCATAAAATCATCTCGTAATCTGTAAACTCTCTTCTCGACTACTAAATTCACGTATATCCGACATCCGTTTATTGCTTGACGAACACTTATCATAGATTGATCCTCGTACCTCCTATAGTCCTGTGTCCAAACCCAACCCAACAGTTTTCTTCCATTTTCCCTCCTTAATTATTGTTGGCTCATTGTTTCCGATTTACGACGAAAGTACAATTACATAAATCAACAAATAAACAGATAATTATCCCAAGAAATAAAATAAAAGTATAAAACAGAGAAAACGTGAAGGAGGGACGTATAAATGTAATAAAATAATTCCACGCCCCTCTATGTCGTCCCCGCCCTCTCTTTCTCTCTCTAGGCCTTGCCTCACACACACACTGCTACTTTTCTTCCCCCAATCTCTCTATGCAACATCGTCCCTTGCTCCTCTCCGTTTCTCTTGGCTCGAAAGCTTCTTCTTGCTCCGGTTTTCGTTTCCTTCCTCCTTGGATTCTCGCGGTTATTTGGAATGTGATACTACTGCAGATTAAGGTAAAAATGAGGCGCGAATCTTCTTTCATTCTGGCTCCGTTTGGTTACCGAGGAGGAAAAAAATTGGAGGAAATTGCAGTCTGGAATGTTAATAATGAAGTTTTTCGTCTTGCTTGTCAGTTTTCTGAGTAATATGTGGGAAGATAAAAGCAAACGAAAAGAGATAGAGACGAAGAAAAAGGCGAGAATCTCGTGTAATTTGTAACTTGTGAGTTTCACTCACGGTCACGGTTGACATTTCTGGAAGGTTTGTGTTTGATGAATTTGTTCCAGGAAACTGAAATTTGATGGTTGAGGATGAGAATCCCGGATCGACTCATTTATTTCTTTTTTTCTTTTAATTTTCAGACTGGTTTGTTTTGCTCATTAATTTTGTATATGTGGTGATTTACGTTTTATGCAGGTTGCTTGTTCCTTTTCCTTTTTGCAGTTGTCGTTGAAGTACCGGTTGAAGATGAATGATGGCAGTAGACCAATGGAGCTGCATTATATGAACCCTGGTTTTCCGTATACTGCTACTGAAAGCTTCATGGAGTTCTTCGACGGACCGCCAGTCGATTATGATCACGCTGGACCAATTCCTTATCAGGTTTTAGTTATATATATATATATATATGCATATTAAAAAATAATCATGATGTATCTTCCTTCTTGTGCTGGACGTCAATTTTCTTGCATGAAAATTGGAAACTGTAGATCTATTTTATCCAAGGACGGGTAGTACTGTTAATCTACTTACTATTGAATTTGTATTTTCTAGATTGATGCCTGGTCTTGCGACAAACTTTTCAGCAAATTTTTTAGGAGTAAAAGCACAAGTTTTCTCTTGAATGTTGTTTGTTAGCTATCACCTTAAGAATCAAGAACCAAAAAATTTTCACAGAATTTTGGATTTTTTGTTTGTCGATAGGAATCTAAAGGTTGCCTTTGAAATTAATGTCTAAGCTATTAGACATCTTGGATTTTACTGATTTTGGCGCGGATCCCAACCTATTTTATAACCGACACAAATATCCTTTTGACTGCGTGGTTTGTGGATATTAAAGTGCAAGGGAGCATTGTGGATTCTCTCTCTTTTTTTTAAAGAATTCTAATGAGATTCGTGTACGTCTTAAGAATATAGAGAAGGTGAGTGTTAAGCCAATAAGATTCAAAGTCTGGCGGGAAAATTAGTATTCCTTTACTTCTGCATTGCAGGTAATTCTGGGAGGCGGGTGTATCTATGCCAACATACCATTTTTATCTACTTTTAATGATGTCTTGTTTACCTATGACCAATTTAAATCTTACCATTTTGATTTGGAGGCCCGCTAAAAGATAACCACCTATTTATGCACCTCAAAATTGCAGTTAGGTTTATTTTTCTGATAAGTCAAATAGTTTTGCTCTATTAAATTTGATGATAATATACGATAATGCATGTTCTCATCTGCTGGTGTTCAGGAATACTGGTCAATGAACACGAACCCTTACAAGTTTGGGTTGTCTGGTCCGGATAGTGCATCTTATTATGGTTCTTACGAAGAAAATAATAGTTTCCCAAGACTGGAGGTCGACAGGGGAGAGTGGGAATATCCTTTAACAATGACCACTGAGGAGCCTACCACTACAGACTCTCCGTCCAGAAGGGACGGAGTGAATGGCCTGCAAACCATCTCTGAAGAATGTAAGATTAAACGTGCTTTCCCTTTCCTATGTACAAGGCTCTATGTTCCATTTATTTCTTATTAGCATCGAATTAGATTGTGGGGTCTAAGGTGAGCAACATTGTTCATGACTTACAAATTGTAAAATTCTTATAGATTTATATTACATAGATGCCTAAAACTGAAATTGAGTACATATATATTTTAGTAGTTTCTAGTGGCTTGCATAACAGTAGTTTTTCTGGAGATATAAGAGAAAGAGAAAAGGGGTGGGTTGGCAAAGCTGAAATCAGCCAAAACTTTTAAAGTGAAGGCCTCCCTGCCCCGCTTCTTTTTCTTTCCCCCCTCTGATTTAATTGCTGTTTTAGTTTGTATTAGAAAAGTAACGGGGCTACAGCAACTCTTTCTTTTGGGATTCTTTTTGCTGATGTTTGGTGCCTTTTTTTTCCTTTTCATTTTTAGAATTGGGATGTGATTGCTGTTTTAGATTGTATTGCATCTGGAAAAGTGAGGATTGCATGATGAAATTTTTATTGTTTTGCAGCCAGCCCAAATCGTCGTGATTCAAGTAATGCTCCGGTAGGTGTCCTTCTTATTCATGAGCCTGATTTAAGAACTTAGGCAATTCATTTCTTCTTTCATGTTTGATTATATGTCGGGGCTTCCCACTTTTGCACTCGGGCATCTATAAGCTTGAAAATTTGGAGACATCATTTTCTAGATAACTTGGAATTAGTTAGCTGAAAATGAGAAAAAGGGAAAAAACAATAAATTAATTTTTGCTGTTCGAGCACTTAATTATACTAATTGGTTGACTCATGCTGCATTTCTTTTTTCCTAACCGTGACTTAATAAACTGAAACCAGTATATGCATTTTGTATTTTGTTCTTCAGAATCAATCTACTAATTGTTTCTCCGCATTGCCGCAGGTTATATGGGAAGACAATATCGATCCGGATAATATGACTTATGAGGTTCCTTATTCCTTAAGATCTACATGTATTATGTTTTTCATGTTTTCTTGGCAAAATAACATTTAATGAGAATTGGGAGGAGTATTTTAGGCATTTAGGACCCTGCTATATCTGGAGGTTAGTGAAGAGCCGAAGTTGACATGATCTTCAGTCCAAATTGGTTTGCTTTCATTTGATAGTATTAGCACATTTTGGGACATTGATTCGCATCCAAATTTTTTGTATCTATGGCATAGTGATTGATTTAAGAGGATGGGGAGATCACTAGTTACTTATCTGCTTTCACGCGTGAAGTCGGTAATTTCTTTGAAGATGTGTGGGATTGATGCTGAAACACGTTTTACTTTTGGCAGGAATTGTTGGACTTGGGTGAAGCAGTTGGAACTCAAAGCCGAGGTCTTCCTCAAGAACTTATTGATTTACTCCCGACCTCGAAGTTCAACTTCGGAAGCTTATTTAAAAGGAAAAATTTTGGGAAAAGGTAACAACATCTGATTCTTTCCCTTTATCTGGGCAAACTTTGTTCACTTGGTTATGAAGGGGTGAATTAAATCCTTTGGTGAGTGAGTGCCAACTCTCATGAAACGCGAATCAGGGCATCTTACCAGCAAAATCCAAAAGCCCCTTTCGCTTTTCTTGTTAAATTTTGTCTCCTATTACCATGTTAAATGTTCTCTAACAATGAAGTTGCACAAAAATGCAGGTGCGTTATCTGTCAGATGACATATAGAAGAGGTGACCAACAAATGAAATTACCGTGCAGGCATGTTTACCATGGTGAATGCATCACTAAATGGCTTAGCATTAACAAGGTCAGCCAATAATACGTTCATCCAAAGATTCCTCGTCTGAATCATACCTCTACTATTCAATTTGTTTTCTCATTATTATTCTTATTTTTTGTTTCCAGAAATGCCCAGTTTGCAACGTTGAGGTATTTGGTGAGGAAACAACACATTAGCATAAACTTGGGATGAATCTTATAGAATTTCGGATTTTTCTTTTGTTCTATCAATTAATATTTTTTTAATGCTATGTTTAAGCGGTTTGTCTTTTCTGGTTTGAATTGGTCACACTTAGGTAGGGTAGGCTAGAAGGAACTCAGTGGTCTTAATACGTGCTCTGTTTACTATAAACCATATTGTCGCAACTTTAAGTCGATAATGTAGTTCGAGTTTATATTACTATCCAACATTGGAGATGAATGTCGAGGTTTATTTGGTCGATTAGAAAAATCGAAATATTGAATTACTTTTACATAGATTATTTATCATCTCTACTTATCTCCGAGTGATCTTTGTTCTCATGTTTACATTTTCATGGGGCTTGGAAGAGCTAATTTACTTTTAAATTTTTCTTGCTCCCTGCATGAAGCAAGTTACATGTTTTTCTGCCCTTTATAAAACTTTTGAGATAAAAATAATTTCGTTTTCCAAAATGTTTCAAACTAGTGACCTATGAAAGTTTTCAGTAACATGAATCATTCGTTGATTATTCTGTTTGTGGTGAAATGTATAAAGTGTTAGATATATCTATTGATATTATTTGGGGTTAAGTTGCATGGAAGTTTTTATCTAGAAGTAATGTTGCAGTCAAATTTTAATAGGGTGAATCAGTATTCTACCTTTCAAAACTTATGGGTTGATATTGAACTTAAAAAATTTTCCGGTTTTTTTATTCAAAACAAAATGATATTAAACCATAAAATGAAGTTTAAATATCATAAAATGTAAGATGACTAACATTCGAACTAGAAAATCTAAGAAAATAGGGTAATAAAACAGTATTGACACTAATGAAGGGGAAATACGAATTAAAGCTAAAATTTCCTGCTAAGTTATGTTGAGATTGGAGTGAGTATTAATAGGAAGCTGTATGAAATAACACGGTGAATAACAAGCCGAACACTAGAGGCAGCATCAACAAAACCCATAATGTGAATTCAAAATATAGAGGCCCTCAAACATTTGAGATGAAAGTCAATTCCTGCAAGAGCTTGGTTCTTCAATAAAAATTCTTTTAGGAGACCCTTTATAACATATGATCCCATAGCAATAGTAAGTTGCCATTTTCTTGAATTTCCGTAGTACAATACCCAGCCTCTATCTTTGGTGGGATCAGAGTAGCTAAGATAAGTCACCAAATAGGATTGCTTCTGATCTGAAGAAGATATTTGGAAGGCCAAAGATGAAAAATTTGATAAATATTTAACCTCTTGCTAGATATTTGAAAGAACAACACGTTTTCCATAATGTAACGCTTCATTTCGCTTCCTTCAAATAGTGTGAAGTAAGAATATTATTTGGCAAATCAAAGAGATCGTTCTATCATCAAATAGTTGAAGCAAGGTTTGTTCAAGTCATCGTTTGAATTCATGAAAGTTGAGACTGAGCTTCCAAGTCAGAGGGGATATTGTTAAAGGACATGATACAAATATGTGTTTAAGAGACCCCTCAGCATCACATCCGATCCGGATAAACATAATAGTAAAATCCATGTTTCTTCAAGATGTCACAAGCAGGTAAGGCATCATTCAGTAATTTCCATATGAAAAGAAGATGCTTGTATGAAAGTTGAACTTTCCACAAGAATTTCCAAGATGCATCAGGAGAAGAGTTGCTATGAGACTGGTCTCATTGAAGCGAAGACACTCCATCCTCTTAACTGTATATATGCCTGTTGCATTGCCAACCCATATTAGAGAAACAAGAGGATTTAAAATGGAAATGGGCTTGTGCAGAATTATCTGTGCAATATCTAGGGGATGTAAGCTATGAACCAAAGGGACATTCCATGAGACAGAATTCCAAAAGTAATGCAATAATATATCAATTACAAGATGAATGTTCATTGCGGAAGCTTGATCCTACTGCGTGGGCCGCCAAAGGCAGTTGTTGATAGTGATTGAAGCACCATTACCCACTGGCCATCTTAACTTTCGAATTATCAATGGGGCATTTTTAGCTAGGTCTTTCCAAGTCGAGGATGAATTTTAAGGTCATTGATGATATCAGAATGATGATTTAGTTTTAGCTTGTTGCATGACATCAATTTATGTTCACACTAGCCTCTTACCCCTCAAGAGGAGCAGGCACTGAAGGAGACTCTTCAGGCGATCATAGAAGCCAGGAAAACGGTTCACCTTCAACAGAAGGTACCTATTGTTAATACCTTTTAATATCCTCCCCCTTCTTTCCTCTACAAATAAACTTAATGTGATTAAATATATTTTTCCTTTTCAGATTGATCCAAGCATACTGGGGGGTCTGGTGGTAGAATTTAACCAGAAGGTCCTTGACATGTCAATTAAGACTAGGGCACTTGAGATGGAGAGGTTCCTGCGAGAACCCATGAACTTTACTGACATCTAGAAAAGCCGCAATTTGTTCTTAATAGCTTCGAATTGCGTTAGGAAGAGAAAAAGTATCCTACACTTTTTTTGGTATAACGTACTCAGATCCGGGTTTGTATTTGATGGAATGCCATCTGTTTCTTTTTTGGGCAAATCAAGGCTTCCTCTTCAACTTGCATACAGTGCTTGCCCTGTAAATGAGTTTTGAGTATGTACTTATTCGGTACGTTTTCGGTTATTTTGCAAGAAGTACTTCTGTACCATATTCATCGGTTTTCAAGGACATAGACTTTTTATAACATGATGTTCTTTCCAAAGAAAAGGTCCTCAGAACCAACATTCTAAGAAAAATTCTAGTGTTCTTGGTGACTTAATAGACATGCTCATAGGACTGTCAGGAGTGGGTCTCAGATTGATGTAACATATTGTTTGAGTCTACGTATGCACATCTTTTCAAATGAATGCTTTGTACCTCTAAATGATGAATTTTTTGGGTTCTGTACAGACTTTTGCCACATGTCTGTATGGATGGCAACTCATTCACAACTAATATTTTAAAACATTCTTAGAAACCTATTTGTGTTATCTAGACAGTCCGGTACTGTCGTACTGAACATAAGCTTGTCATATGAAGTTGTAAAATTTAATTATATATATATATTATGTTTTGTACTTGACATGTATGCATGGACTCTGTAAAAATTTCTAAGTTTCATCCAAAAAGGGTTGAACAATATAAGGAAATTGCAATATACTGATAGCATGTGGAAAAGACTCGATTGCCACATTATTTCTTTTCTGTTAAGTGGGTCACTTTGATGTCTCATCATTAATTATTGAAACAAAACCATAATAAGTGTTTATCCCACACCTGTTATATGGATCATACGATGATTGAAACAAAACTTTTTTTAAAAAAATCACAAACAAAAGCTATAAGAGAAAATAAAAGAGAGGAAAAGAGAATCAGAATTTGTATCCAGGCTTCTTCTTATCTTTCTTTTTTGTTGCAGGATCAAAACTATTGAAACTCAACTTGGTACTTCCATCTCCTTTATTGTTCACCATGTGTTTCAAAGTACTTTAACTTTTTTCTGCCCCTCTGATCTCTGCATGTTTGTTTATAAAATATATCATATCCTTATTACACAGTGTAGTACCACAAGGTGTGGCACAAAGAATCTCTCAAGGTGAGTTGTTGTTTCTTGTCTTTGCAACAAAGTAGAATGTTGCTTGGGACATCCTCATAAGCATTACACAATTACATTTTTCTGTCTTCTTCTTCTTGTTCTTCTCTTCTTTGGGACAGCTGTTGATTAAGGGAATGATGCCACCTTTGAAACATCTGAGTAGCTTCAAGTTTCTGACTCATTTTCATCTCAGAAAATGGTGGGAGTCACTGTCAGAACACAAACTCAATTACTGTAACGCCCTTGGAACATCTTGGAAATGACAGAGACTGCTCCTATGTATATCTGTTTATGATTTGGACAATGACTGAGATACTGATGATGATGATGATGAATAGTTTCCTTATATGGTTCATGAAAATAATTTTTGTATGAAAAGTATTCGGCTGTGGGAAACATGATTAGGTAATGAAAGGGAATTAGCCAAAGAGATATAAGCTTGACAGCCAGGAAGAAAAGGATTGGATATGTCTATATATGTCCATATTTAAGGTTAAAAATCTTGTGCAAGCTAGTGATCTTTTAAATTTTTAATTATTTTTTCAGGTTAAAATTAAAATTTCATGGCTGATAAAAGCTATATAAACAAGATGAAATCTTGAAAAATTCTTAGGTATGATAATTTGTGCACTTGATACCAACGGGTTTGGTACTTTTTTCTTCTTCTTTAAATATAATTTCCCTGATTCATATGATTTGATTGGGATAATAATAAAACAAAATCAGATGATTGTAAGACAAACTAAGAAGCAAGGTAGGAAAAAATAGATATTGTCCAGCTGTTACAATGGATAAGAAGCACACGTGTTATCCTTTAAGAAGTAGAAATCCCTATCAGAGAACAAATATCCAACTAATTTTTACCACAAAATCAAGTAATATATACTTTTCAAGTCACACTATCATCCCCTACATATATTCCACCACTTTAGCCTAAAACTTAATGTAAATTAGTGAACTTAAATACACCAATTTTTTTTTCATTTTTATATTATTTTATGGAAATTAGTTTAAACTCATAAGTCTGATGTATGACTAACAAAACAGTACTATGGTAAATATTTAAGGAAAATTTATTGGGAGGTCCCAAATAAAGAACTTATTTAATGAATGGTCCCAATTTTGAAAATATTTATTATTAAAAGGTCCAATTGACAACATGAGGTGTTGTCAATACAGCGCATGATGTTGTGAATGTATAGGACCTCATGTTGTCAATGGGACCTTTTGATAAATATTTTCAAAATTGGGACCATTCATTAAATAATTTCCTTATTTGGGACCTCCCAATAAATTTCACAATATTTTTAATTAGAATAAACTTGAGATTCCCACTCTTGCTTTCAACCAAAGTACTGATACTTAATGGTGATTATGTCATCCCTTGGAGCAGTAAATTCTTCACATAGAGATTAAAAGTTAAAACTTTTTTCATTTTTTGTACTTTTGTTTGAGTTTTAACCTGATGCAGTTAATTATACAACAATATATATAATGTTCATCATTTACATGTGCAAATCTTGGTTGTGATGTTTCATATGTTGAGACTTGAAAGGACTTAAAGTGAATGATACTTAATCAGAAAAAGCATGGCGGCAATAATAAGATTATGCCAATAAAGGAAAGAGAAATTAATTGGCATTGCTTTGTTTGGAGGTGTACATGATTTGCTTCAGAAATATGCCACTTAAAGTTGTTAGCCCTAATGAAGCTCATGCTCATGCAAAACAATATTGTAACCTTCACATGACCCTTCTTAAAATAATCATTTTTATATACATATCTGCCAATCATCAGACAACTGTCAAGCATGCAACACTTTTCCCACAAAAATCTAATTCCGGAAATATCACAATTATAAATTATTTAAAAAAAGCATCATAAAAAAGGTAGGAACAATTAGTTAAAGCTTAAAAATTTTATTAGCCAGAATGATATGTTATACTTTTATACACAGAAAATATTTGTATCATGTAAGATTTTATACATATACAAAGTACCGGTATTAAAATTCAGGTCCTCTAACCAATTAAATTTTCCAATGGTGCTTTTTTGCGAATTTTCTCAAAAGCATACATGAATAGATAGAATTATGCTAAATATATACATATAAATATACATATATTTATAAACCAGAGTGGCTTTTTGAAAAGATGCAGCTTCCTTATTGAGAGGAGAGTGGTGTTACCTATATACATTAAATAAATTGAATTACTGTTGATCTCATGATTTCTGCTTCTTCTTTCTTGAAGTCTCATCACACACGTGAATTTGAAGTTTAAACCCTAGAGAGAGAGAGGGTACATCATGTGAAGTGGAAGCAATAAAATTGTTAGTGTTACATACAAAAAGAAGAAGCGATGAGAGAAGGGGAAGAGGAAGGGGAAGGAGAAGAGAGGAGATGATGATTACCTTGTGAGTGAAGTAAAATATATCGAAAAAGACAAGAATTGAGTCAAAGACAAGAAGACCAACCATCCTTCTCCCTGTCTCATCTCTCTCTCTCTTTCTATGTACATAATTCATTGATGGAGGTCCCCCTCCAATCCGTTTTCCACTCTACCCATCAACTAACAACAACACAAACAAACACAATCTCTCTCTCTCTCTCTCTCTCTCTCTCATATTTCATATTTTAAGCAAACCCCACAAGCCCATCGCCATCATCATCACCATTCCCACACCATGAAGCCTCCTTCTGCTATATAGCAATCTCTCAGATCTCTCTCACAAACCCACTTGAACAAAAAAGAAACTTGATCCATCCCCTTGTCTCAAAATCCTTATTAATATTAGCATATATATAGATGATAATGGGGAGGGACAAGAACAGTTGTAGTAAGAACAATAACAACAGCTTTGTGAAGCTAAGGAAGGGGTTGTGGTCGCCGGAGGAAGATGAGAAGCTGATAAGGTACATGTTGACCAATGGACAAGGTTGTTGGAGTGACATTGCCAGAAATGCAGGCCTTCAACGTTGTGGAAAAAGTTGTCGCCTTCGTTGGATTAATTATCTCAGACCTGACCTCAAGAGAGGTGCTTTCTCTCTCCAAGAAGAACAGCTCATTCTTCATTTCCATTCCATTCTTGGCAATAGGTAAGTTTTTTCTTCACTCTTATTGTTGGAATTCTTAAGCTAATTCATTGTGTGTGTGTGTATGAGATATATCAATCCCTCAAATTAATGAGAGTGAGCGATGTGTGTCAATTATTTTTCTATTTTAAAAGACTAAAGTGTGAACTGAGTTTTTTTAATAGTCTTACTAACTTGGACATTTTTGTCAGATGTTACAAGAAGTGATTTAATATATATGTGTGTGTGTGTGTGTGTGTGTTTACCTTAATAACCGTTTTCTTTTGATAACTTTCTTCCAATTTTTTTTAAGTGATCTATGGTATTTTAGGATGCTCATGTGTTAAAGTTTCATATACACAGTATTCATGAATTTTTACCAAATAACTTCCAATTTTTGAGTTGATGTCATTCTTTACAATTTTCTCTACCTTGCATATTTGTCAATTCTTTGAATATGTTTTTGTTTGATGTACACACACTTGGACGAACATTGAAGGAATGTCTAGGCATATCAGTTTAATAAGTCATACAAAAGATATTTACATATTTATTTAAAAACCACCCCCCCCCCCCCCCCAAAAAAAAGATATCATAATTTGCATTATATCATGGACTAGGTAGATTAATCTTAAAAAAGCCAGCTGAATTTAACAATGCTTGGTCCTACAGAAGATATACAGTTAACATCAATCAAATTAAGACAACTATATAACTAAGTCATATTCATACAGATTGATATCAATACAATCCTCTTATTTTTGTTAGAAATCATAATGCACTGTCATTACCATTTACTGATTATATATATAGACTTCCTGGGCAAACCAAGGGAATCCGTTTATATATTAAATATATAATCCAATCTGGGTAATGTGAATGTGTCTCACAGTATTTTGTTACTGATCTTTGAAGTTTCTATGTAAAAATTTTTGTCCTGGGGGTTCAAGTGTGTTTGCCTTAACCATATTAATCGTTGGTGAATCTCTTCCATTATTCACCCCCCCAACAAAAAAGATTCTAGTTTTTATCTGGAAGCTGCTTGTTAGAAGCTCTCTATTTTCCAGTTTATATCCTCAATTTTGATTTTCTTTCCCCAAAAAACATATTCTTCTTGTCTGGTTTTCTATTTTCTATTGGAAATCTTGAGACAGATTTCAATTTAAAAAAATATTTTCCCCCAAAATTGAACTGATATAGGGTACTCCCTCAACAGATTTTGGGATTCTTACATTATATGCCTATTAACCAAAAAGTTTACAACTTTAATGTGATTGTGCCCCTCACTGGTCTTCTGTGACAACTCCATTATCCATAATGGTGATTCATGAATGATTTCATGGAAATTATTATATCTAATTTTCTTTACTTTAATTTTCTCTAATTTTTTATTTGATCAAACATTATTATCATTATTAGCCCGAAAGTCACATACATGCGTATACCTGTTAGTTGAAACAGAAAAATCTTTCCATTTAACAGCACCCAACTAAAAAATCACCTTTTGATTATGACTTGCCCTCACATGGTGGCTTTCAGATGTATAGCACAATTGCTTCCTTATCCATTAACCAACCAGATCCTTACATGCCTTGTACATAAACCATAGAGCTGCAGTTCTTTAGCTTGTAGGCTCACAAATCTTGTTAAATATACCAGTAGTGTCACACACACACACACACATTAGGGTAATTCTCTGTCTTCTCCAGCTGACTGATCATTTTAACATTTTTTAATGGTTATGAAAATACCAGGTGGTCTCAGATAGCGGCACGTCTTCCAGGGCGCACAGACAATGAGATTAAGAATTTCTGGAACTCTACTTTAAAGAAAAGGATGAAGAACAACGCTACGTGTACTACTACTGCTACTACGGCTTCACCCTCACCAAACAACAGTACAGACTCATCATCAAATCATATGATTCTGAACGGAATCACCACCACCAACACCACCTCCATGCCTTTCATTAACATGACCACCACCATATGCATGGACTCATCACCTTCATCACTATCATCATCGTCATCAGCAGCTTCCGTACAATCCATACAAGCCGCTGTTTTCGGTGGTGGCGAGCACCATCAGTTAATGGAGTATCCCTTCTCGATGTTGAGTAACAAGAGTAATATTCCTCCTTATGACATGCCTGCATACTTAGCCCAAGTTGGTGGTGGTGGACTCATGGTGGAGGATGGGTTTTATGGTGAGGACTACAATAATGGGATGCTGTTAGAAGGGGATCAAGATAGTAAAATAATGGGGTCAGAAAGAGACCTGTGTCTTCCTCATCTAGAGAGTAGAAGCAATATGGAAGATCAGAAGTATAGTAGTACTAGTGTTGCTCCTATTGAAGTGAAGAGTCATATCAGCAACAACTACCATTTTAATAATGGTTGCTTCAATAACACTGATCATCATCATCAGGACTTGGTTGGGTTTGAAAATAATAATAATAATCATGGGCAAT
>JANTPZ010097212.1:0-16546 GCA_025593235.1 Vachellia pachyceras
CTCACAGAAGAAAGGAGCTTGATTTCATTCATGACTTGGTCAACACTGTTAGGGTCTCTCCGTCTTATTTTTTTTATGGCAACCAAATCATCATTGTGTAGTTTTCCCGAATAAACTGTGCCAAAAGCCCCAGTTCCAAGCCTCTGTTTCTCTGAGAAAAAATTAGTGGCTCTCTCTATTTCTCTGTAGGGATAGAAAGGAACGCTAGAGTTGCCAGCAGCTTCAAGCAATAGGCGCTTTACAGTCATTTGCTTCTTCAAACAATGCGAACGGCGTCGTACATAATAACCTAGGAGACACAGAATTGCCACTATCAATGCTCCAACAATGATCCCTGTGTACAGAAACAATTAAGAATCATGATGGTCAATCATAAACCCATACGGCCTCATGAAACAATTAAGTTAGCTATAAAGTGCCAAACAGAGAAGAGGTTGTACCTCCAACAAGAACACCGACTTTAGCTGCTCCTCCACACCCTCCAGAGGTCAGTGTCGAAGCGTTGCACTTAGAAACTGAGAAGACAGCAACAATAGAAAAGGGAATAAGCAGAGATATATTTGAAACAAGCAGAGAGACGTCTCCTAACCTGACCCCATAGACTTACGAGTTACTTTAAGCAATCAGGAAGGCCCAACAACATCTGGAAGAAAGTTAGCTACCATGCAATTATTCAGAATTCAAACATAGCTGATTTTCATGCTCATGACTAATTTACTCAATCTCCCATGTGTCGCCTACGAAAAAGGGTAATGCTCAGAGCCTCTGAATTTGTTTTTGTTGGCAAAATAGAGATTGGCCAGATAGCTAATAGAAAAGTCCTACAATTTCTCACGTTGTGAATGCATGTCACTAATTCGTCGCCTTTGGCCAGATAGCTAATAGAAAAGTCCGAACACATCCTACCAGACACGAGCGTTGCCCAATCCTAATCCATGCACTAATGAAGCAGCTACAAAATTTTGACTTTTCAAGTATTCTTTCTTTCGCAAGTTACCCCACTGAACAACAATGAACATCTCTCGTAACTGGCAAACTAATTTCGAGGAAAATGGTAGAATACGTTATTGTTTATTTGGTGACATCGACATTACAGAACTTGGCTGCCGTTAGAAAATTGAACCACGCAAAACATTCTGAGCAACTAAAGAAACAAAGGAAAGAGGAATAGCCGAATAGGGGCTATCATAGTCTATAAATGCCTAATACTCAGATTGAGATTAACTTTGCCATTCCCCAGCAAAGGTTAATACGCCAAATACGACCTAACAAATCAAATATGGTCTTAGTGGGTAGTCGCTCTTGCATAAAGCACACACTAATAATCATTTCATTATTCCCGGAGTAAATTAAGTGCCTTCTATCATCATTTCGGAATCACTAATTAACCATCCATTACCATTATTCTATATGTATCAGAATCAAAATACAAAATGATAGAAAACCTTTTAACAATGGTGGTGCACTCACCTGATCTCCGGCAACCGGTGCCATTCAAGAATCCATCTCCGTGATAACCTGGAAGACAGTGACACCGGAACCCGAACTTTCCAGGGGCGACGGTGACATTTGTACAGTTGGCATTGGGAGAGCATTGGCATGGACCTTCAAGCCACCACCCAAGCTCTAGCAACTGAAACTGGAGCGAAACCTCTGGGTCCTCTTTCCTCTGGTCAACAGCAAAAGACGAGAACAAGTATTTGCACCCACTTTGGATCACATCCTCGAATCTCAGAACCTCAAAAGCTTCCTGGCCTTGGCTTCGAGTTAAGCAACTTATATTATCACTTCTGTTATCGCAGCCATCCAACTCTATCTGATTGCTTATAAGACTTGAGGTGGGTATAACGCAGCCGCCAAGAGCAGATGTACAATTTTGCACGAGGAGGCTGTTGTTCTCTATGGGAGCAAAGTTGGCAGTGAAAAGGGGCTCAATCGATTGCAAGGTACGGTTGCATTTCGCCGGAATATGGATGAATATGCTGCTGGATGTTACGTTCTGAGCCACGAACTCCCTAATTTGCATTTGATTATTGCTGAGGCTGCAGTTAAGTTGGATTTGGCAACCTTCAGAGAACCCGAAAGGATACGGCAAGGAAATTTCTCCGCACTTGGACTCGCATGAGTTATTGTTTACGGCTTTTGTTGAGTAAATCATGAAGAGTATGAGAAGAATGGAGAAACTTTTCCGGTAATCAAACATCGTTGGTTGCAAAATTGAACTGGTACTTGAGCAGACAAGAAAATCATCAGCTTCTGCAACCAAATAAGAAAAACCAGAGCTGCCTGAGTGTCAGTCAACTTAAATTACGGATTTTGAAAATCTCGGGATCTTGAGTACTAGTAAAGGCCTGCGATGGATGCCGTTGCGCAGCCATCAATTTCAATAAATGCTCAAAACGAAGATTTGAATTTTATTTCGGTTGTAAAGGGAAGGTCTTGAACTAATAAATATGCATACCTTCAAGCTTCTGCAATGGTTGAAATGAATGGCTGCGGCAGTCGAAGAAATAACCAAATTTGAATACGGAAGACAACAAATTTTCGTTTAAGAAGCAGAGAAAAAGAGAGAGAAACTTTTAAAGTTGTTCTCCAGCGACTGTGTGAAAACCAAAAGGTTTGGGTAGAGAATAAAACAAAAGGCAGGAAGGCAAATCGAAGAATTGTTGGAGCCGTCGGGTGTTCCCACTTGGAGAACAATCATAGAATGGGAAAACCATTTTTTATTAGGATTCCATTCGAATGACGAATATATCCTTCGCCGGAGGTGAATTTAGAATAAAATATTTGGCATCAAATTTATTAATTGTTATTACTTCTGCGTTAGAGCAGAAGGGCGAGGGATATACTTAGTGTCACGGGACCATTACTCTCCCCCTAAAAGCTAGTTCATGGGGCGTGCAGCGTGTCTGCTTATATAGCCTAGCACCCTCCCGAGTCTCTCCGATGTGGGACTTTGACGTTCTCCCCTAGCCAATCCGCGAGCGACCTCGTCGCGGGCCCACCGGCAACCTCGCCGGCGTCCGGAGGGTCCACCAGAGACCGAAGGCTCAGGGCTGGCTCTGATACCACTTGTCACGGGGAAATTACTCCCCCCAAAAGCTAGCTCATGGGAGCGTGCAGCGCGCCCGCTTATATAGCCCAACACCCTTCCAAACCTCTCCGATATGGGATTTTGACACTTGAGAGCGAAGTTAGGGAAAGGAGGCAGTGACGGCCAATGGCGAAAAGTCAGACATGGGGTTGACTCCGGTGGCTTTTTTGTGTAATCCGAGCCACACCCAACAGTTGCAACACCAGCTCCTTAATATTAATATATTCAGACCCCGATAATAATAATAATAACAAAGGTTAAACATATTTTTGTTTTTACCCTTATTTAAGCTTATAAGTTGTGGTTTTATTCTTTAAGGTTATAATAACTATATGTCTATATAATTTTAAAATATCTCATGCTTTCAATCAAATTTATTTTTGGTTTCTATATATTTTGAAGAGAATTTGGTTTTGGTTTCTATACTTTAAATTTATTTTTATTTTCGTCCATAGACTTAAATAGTGTTAACTAATATTGTTAAACATTAAAATCCTTAAAACGGTTGGAAGAAATCATACAAGAATTATTTTCATGTTATATTGTTCTCATTTTTAAATTATACAGAGACTTTTAAATTTTGAAAACCAAAATCCAAAATGGGAATCAAAATTTAAGTAGGTTTGACCTTGATGGTGATAACAATAAAAGTATATTATGTACCCCAGCCAAAATAGTTGACTAGATTTGCCCCTCTCCACAATTTCCAATCAAAACGGGGGGTGATGACAGTGCAAAATCTTTATCGCCGCTTAAAGAAAACTTCAATCCAAATCCATTCGCAGGCGGAGGGTGATAATGTTGGTAATTTCGTTGGGAGAAATGGGTTTACAGATTCAGAGGTATTTTACAGATTTCAACATGGTTTTTATGAATTTCTAGATAGCTTTTACATATTTCAATATGATTTTATCTCAACTTACATGTATCGTTAGAGAAACGGTATTCCCAAACAAGCACAATAACCGGCATGCCGTGTATAGAAGGAGCCTCATCATGATAAAGTTGAGGCAAGCCAATCCATTGATGTCTAAAATGGAGATGAAAGACCTTGCCAGAGGACTCTCAGATCTGTGAGATACGATTACATGTATAAGTCTTGTTTGGTTAGCCCATTTGAACAATCAAAATTCATTTATGTATTTATCGAGGTAAAATTCCTCTCACATATTTACCTTAAAATCTGTGTCCGTTCTCCCAACGGGTTATCTAAACAAGCCCAACGGGTACAGTATATAAATTGGCGATGGTCAGAGGAGAGAGATTATAAAAAAAAAGGTTTGACCAGGCCATCAGATGAGGGTAATACAGTGGGCCATGTGTTGGGTGCGGCCACCAACGCACCACGACCACCACTTGCGCCACGCCACTATCCTATTATATATCAATTAAAGTTGGCTTAGGCAAGCATCCATGCGCACCAAACATCTCCTTCCCCTCTAAAGGCTGAAGCACACGGATTATGTTTGATTTGTTTTCCAACGTTAAAGGCTGCGTTTGGTATTCCGTTAAGAATGCCGTTTTGGCTCCTAAAATCCATTCTCACGCAAGTCGAGACAAAATTCCTCTCACATAAAATACCTCGGAATCTATATCCGTTTTCTCAACGGGTTTCCAAACGAAGCCAAATATTGATATATCTTTTACTAAGATTTTAAACTTTACAACTAATCCATTTCGTTAGATGTAATCATAATCATGTTGATGCATACCAATTTTTATTTTTTTGTTTTAATACTCTCTCACCTGTGTTTGTTACCGGGGATGTGGCTGACATACTCCCCGGCGGCCCAACCAAAATTTTCCTCCACGTTCGCCGCCTCTTCTTACAAGCACAAAACTGAGAGCTCACAATGGTTGACTTGTGTGTTCCATTTTTAAATTTATAACCTGTTTAGTTAATCTGATTATAGTAGTAATTATGATACGTTTTTATAAAATACTTTTAATTTACCACGGTCTCTGGCTTCAATTATTGTTAGAGAAAAGGAATCCACCACCATATTGATAATGTATCATTAGAGCTTGTTTAGATGTCGTTGCTAAAACATATATTTATTTCAAAACTTGATTTTTACCCCAGAACTTAGGTTTTGTTCAAGTGCTTACATTTTTTAAAAAAATTATTTTGAATACAAAATCTCGGTTTGAAACATGTGTTTTGAAAAAAAAGTTATTTCCTTGTTAAATCATACCCATATCCTAATAAATTTTCTCTTTTATAAATTTTATTTATTTTTTTTCTTCCTACCTACTTTATGCCTTGAACTCCATGAGAGTAAATAACTTCCCAAACATAATCTTTTAAAACATAGGTTTTACCTCGAAATCCGTAAAAGCTATACTTCAAAATCTATTTTTTAAAACCTAGGTTTTACCTCGAAATAGTGAAAACTATTCTGAAAAAACTTCCAAACAAGCCCTTGATAGATGTAATTTGGGTAAAAAAATAGGTTTTACGTTTTAGATTCAATACATTAATGATCCTCTTTGATAACATTTCTAAAAATGTAAAAGTTCGTCCAATAACATTTTCTAGTAAAAAGATTTTTAAAGGCAGTGAGGAAGGAAAAACCCAGCTTCTGTGACAGGACTGGGTCAGCATGGTAGCGTGGCAATTGAGTTGACGCATCATCAGCTAGATCCTGTTGAAAATTCATGTCACATGCATAGTCGGAGACAGGACGTATTGGGTGCAAGTCGCCTATTTTGGTAGGCGTTATAAAAATAATTTTAGGTAAATCAAAATAAAATTTGTCTGATGTACTTATTTTATAAATAATGTTTAAAAAGTAATTTTTATAAATAAATTTAAATAGTCACACAAATGGTCGGATAGAACTCCATTGTTGCTAGATTTTTTTTTGGCTAAAGGACCGACAACCATATTCAATATACGGTTTAATGCTAAATATTAACATCTTAATTCATCACGATGCGAGGGATAAATCAATAGCATTGTAAAATGACCAACACGATATAAATATTAATAATGGGAAAATAACACATATACCGTTGATATTCGGGCAACAGTAATAATGTCATTTTTTTTTATAAACCATCCGGTATCCTGGGTTTATTGTCCACCCCAAACTAATCCTGACCCCCGCGATGAGACCTTACGGTGGTAGTGAGGTGCCGATAGGACAACCTTCACGGCTGTCACTCCCCAGGGATCGAACCCTCACTCTAAAAAATATTAGTAATAACATTTATCAACTCTATCAAACGTCTCTCGGCAATAATAATGTTAGTTAGGCAAACGACTCAAACAACAAGTGCCCGAGCTGAGATGGAACCGTGTGATCGGTTGGGCCTCTGGCTTTGTCAGTCAAACACATTACATAGCTAGTTCCCTTTTCTGTTAAATCGGTGGTATTTTTTATGCCGACGTTTTAATCGTTGACATTTCTTAACTTACACTAGAGTACGCCATTTCTCTTTTAAAAAAGGGGTCTGTAGGTTGAGTAGGATGGATAACAACAAAAACATACCAAATTTAAATCAGAATAAATGCATTCAATGGCTTCTCATTTAGAAACCCCCCTTTTTAGAGCCATCATTCTTAAAAACCATTCAGTGTTTGGGTGGGAACTATTCCCAAATCACGTTACACATAAATTGAAGTAAAATTCTTCTCATATGCTTATCTCGATTTACATGAAATCACCCTCCCAGCAGATTCTTAAACACGCATTTAATGGTACATCATGCACAGCGCCTATCTATTTCTCAGGAACACGCATCCTCCACAATCCCGTTTAAAGCCTCACCAAATGCTAAATTGTTGACACCTCTTATAATGGCAATTTGAATCTTTGAACAACCATGCTATGGAGAACTAATAATTTCCATTGGTTCCAACATCCGATGGGTGTACATGACATGATTTGTGTATACGATGAACTACTGTTTTTTGGACCGAGGCCCAGTCACCTAAACCCAACTTGAATGTCTCCTGCACTTCGATAAACAACCTCGCAGATCATCTTTGTCCCAGGCGTTGACCCATCACCCACAAACTTCTTGTCCGAACAAGTAGAGGAAAACTCAGGATAAGCCCTCAACAATCGCTTAATTTAACAAAAGGATTCAAGGATAGCTGTCCAAAAAAAGACCGATAGAGGGTGTGTTTGGAAATCCGTTGGAAAAAAAAAGAGTTTACGGATTTCAAGAAAATTTTACGGATATTCGTGATGGTTTTTATGGATTTCGAGATGGAGTGGAAGAAATTCTTCCCAAACATACAGTTAACATATTCAAGTGCCACTTTCATGTCCTCTCTGTTTTCTCCCCTGTTTTGGTCGCCTTCAAAGCATTTTTTTTGGGCTCCCTATCCTGATCTCTATCCATCTCGTGAACCGATGCTTTATTAAGGGATAAGGTGTCCTTTGGGCTTTGGTCAAGAACCAATACTGTACAGGGAGGAGATTTTCCCTCCCTGGAGAATATTCTGAATTTCCCAAGCAACATTCACGTGACTGCATTAAATGGGGGTGAGCATGGATGCCAATATTCGTCAACCATTCTATGTTCTGAATGCAATTAATGATATCTGGAAGATTTCTTACTGACGATCGAGTTTGGATTAGAAGATTTAAAATAACTTCAATGCAATGCAAATGCTTTATCTCGGATGAACTCAGATCCAGATGCGAAAATTGGTTCTATACTGTAGAAATTAGACTTTACTTGTAATGGGCCAGCAGCTGAAAAGGCCCATTGGGCTTACTGCTCTTCGAACAATGAGTCATGAATCTGTATGGGTTGAGTGCTATATAGGTACTCCCTAGCATTAAGGTGTATGGAAAAACAGCTCATGTTTGTATGAATGAAATATACATGAATTAATCCAGTAGACGCTGCTCTTCATATACAATACTGATAAAAACTTGCGATGCTCGCAGCTCGTGAGACAGTTTGGCCACGATTCATTTTCCAGGCGAGTAAAAGTTTTGTTGCCAAACTTTGATGAGGAGAAAACATGAACAAAGCCTCACAACAATATTACTCTTAATGGTGACGAGTTTCATTTTTATAGATTGATATATTATTCTTGTGCCGCTCTGAATTGTAGCATAAAATTCACTGAACATACATTTAGTGGTTAATTATCTATTCGATTACAGATGCTGAGTCCTTTTGGTTTGCCTTGCCGTAGGTAAGCGCGAGCTTATGTAGTATAACATGAAGGTGGCCGATGACTCTGTTTTCAGATAACAGCCAAGAAGGAAGACGGTTTCTGGCAAACAGATGAAATTATCATGCCGAAACAGCCGTCCCCAACAATCGCATACAAAACAAGTACGGGAATTCTAGTGCTATGTGCATATATAAGGTAGGTTTGTTTGGATAGCCCGTTTGGACATCCAAAAACCATTCATGCGCTTACCGAGATCAAATTCCTTGTATATTTACTTTGGAATATATCTTCTTTCTCCTAACGGACTTACTAAAGCCGTGTAAGAACTTGAATTGCACGTAAAGTTGGGAAGGCTCAAGGAGCAGAGAAGGCGTTGTCGTTTTGTTGGAGCGTATGGGGCGGTGAGGAAGGAAGAAGAGAGTGGAAAGCGGATTTGTGTTTGTTTAAGGTTTTGCGGTGACAGATGCGGCGGAGGACGAGTTGCTTGTCGAGGACTTGGGAAGAGGTCTTGGAAGAAGGCTTGAGGTGAAGCTGGTTGCAGACAGTCGTCGCAGCCGCATGTTCCAGCTTGCTGCTGCTCTTGTCGCTGTCTGAGAAAGATGGGGCTCCTCCTTCGGATATCATGAGAGCCGATTTATGTGACCTCAGAAAAATAATGTGGAAGGATATAGACAATGGGTCTGTTTGGTAACGCGGTGGGATAGTAACTTATTTGTAGAAGTACTTATAGATAAGTAAGATTGAAGATAAGACAGATTGTAAAAGTGATTTGTGTTTGATAAAGCGGTGGCAGAAGTGACTTATTTATAAAAGTGAATGCGTTTGGAAACACGTTCAAATAAGTGATTTATTTATAAAAGTAAATGTGTTTGGAAACAATGTGGGATAAGTAACTTTTATCTAAAATTACAATTGCAAATATGAACAATGAAAAATAATATTTTATTTGAGAGCAATGGTCTGTTTATCAAAGAAGTTTTATCAAAAATTAAAATTACAAATATGAACAATATTTTGTTGGCACCACTTCAACAAAAATGTTGACAAAAAAAAAGAGTTTGTTGTCACATGCAGGGAAGAAAAGTAGGTGATTCACTTCAGAGCACGCGAGACGAGGCAGCGTTTGGACAAAAGCTCACCTTTGTGGCTTGTCGACAGGAGCTGATTCTCCACACAAGCTCCTTATTCGCATGAGTGTTGCCAAACGGATCAATTTGATGAACAGTAACAAGCTCGGGCTTTTCGCACTGTTTACTGCGCTTATGACCCATTTATCGGCTTGCCAAACGGTCTCAATGAGCAACAATGGCAGACGAGGTCGTGTGTGTATATATATATTAATCATAGAGCAAGTGGTTTTTAGGTTTCAGAGGTGTGAAAGCCGCTGGTTTTCACAAAACGACGTCGCCTCCCTGCATCATGCCACCTTTTGTTTTCGGTGAACAAATCAACCTTTCTAGTAGTGGGAATGTGGGTCAGCCCGTCAGGTGGCTTGTTGAGATTTCCCAACCCGCAATCCGTCAACCTTTTTATTTTTTTTAAAAAATGAAAAATAAATTTTTTTCCTTTTTTATCCAATTTTTTTATAAGATTGCATATTTATGATTTTTTTCAAATTCTATGAATAAATGTTTAATACTTTCCTAAAAATAGAGTTTAATATTACTTTTCCTTTTGTAAAAAATATTAGAATAAAAAAATGTAAAAAAATACATAAAATATATATTTTTTTCAAAACATAGAAATAAAAACGGGTTAGACGGGTTGGTCCGTTGGGCCTTACCGGCACTAAACTTTTCCGTGCCTCTCTCTCGGATCACGCTTGTTTGTTCCCTTTTACTGTATCTGACAAACAAAGTAAAATACGATAAAGCCCTTAATTTAAAACAAAGAAAATTAATCTTTCTATCGGCAATTTTTAATCCGTTTATAATTGAGTCCCTAAACTTTAATTTGGTACAAGTTAATCCTTATAATTTTGATTTAGTTGTAATTAAATCTATGAACTTTAATTAATTGTAACTTAAACTCTATAATTTTAACTATTTTATAATTTAACTTATGGATTTTATTATATATGATTTATTTTCTGAAATATATGGATTAAATTATAAAATAATTAAAATTATAGAGATTGAGTTGCAATAAACCTGAATTCAAATATTGAGTACAACAGAGTAAGTTACAGAGTTGTACTAAATCATAATTCAGGAGTGAGTTACAACCGAATCAAAAAGTTAAAGACTAAAAAATTAATTTTCCTTTTAAAAGTCATGAATAATTAATGTTTTGATAGGGTTTTAGAGGGGTTGACTTTTAAGTATAATTTTCACTTGGCATTCATTCTCTATTTTTTTTTTTGTAAGAGACGAAGTCAGAATTTTTGTCTTGCCGGAATCAAGTCTTTTGTATGGTTTAGGTGAACAAGCAATTAAGCAGGTTTTAAAAAAATTTCAACTTTTGGAAATTGGGTTTAACTATGGTAGTAGTATAGCTTTTAAAAAACTTTGTAATGCATGTGTGTGTGTTCATCGGCCAGCAGTGTTCGGGACTGAAGACCTCGATCGACAAAAGAGGCCAATCGAGTAAAGCTTTCGCAAAATTCTAAATCTATCTTTTTGAGAGAGAGAAAAGAATCAGTTGTGATGATCTGTAAAGCAGAAGAAAGAATAATGCAAAATCTGAGTATGGAAAAAAATGTTTCAAATTTGAATCATACATGTGAAAAGGGAGAATGGAAAAGTGTCATGAGATTTGAATCCAGTAAAACGCTGTATGCAAAGATTAAAAAAAGCCTGCATTCGCCTTCGGGCTCGTAGCTTGGTGGTAAGCAACTTGGCCATGGTCCTGAATTCGGGGGTGGTCCAAGGTCACGCGAGTTCGAGTCCGGGGGAAGTCCCGTCTCCGGGGCGACCCCGGATTAGTCTGCACTCGAAAGGGTGTAGGATACCGGGGGATGAAATCCCATAATTTCCCACTCAAAAAAAAAAGCCTGCATTCTAAAAAAAACATATGAATTTAAACAAACAAATAAAAGGCTAAAATTTTATTAATCAATTTAAATTATCCAAAGTAAAATAATAAAAAGTATGATATAAATATAATTATAACTTCAAATAATAGTATAAGATGAAGCTATAAACACTACATATGACATAAACATGTTTATTTATATGCTAAGCTTCAACTTGACCCGTTTACACATTCAAACTTTTAAATAGACCTGTCTTACCTGTTGTTTAGAGGCCCCCGACAAGTTATCTAACCTGATTTCATGCTCGTCATCAACAACGGTCCCTCTAACCTAAATGGTTTCATAATGATGGCTAGACTATACTGGATAGTTGATCAATTGAAGTTTTGCACGTATGCCTCAAATTTCAATTATTTTATTTTCTTTCCTTCTAAATAAACACCCATCCATCTTATGTATAGTCGATCACTCCATAGAGTTTTGATCGTCAGTGCAGCTCACATACAGGGATTGAACTAGCTAGCTAATGGACTTGTTTGGATAGTCCGTTGGAAGAACGGACACATATTTCAAGGTAAATATGTGAGAGGAATTTTATCTCGGTAAGCGTAGGAATGGATTTTGGTTGCCCAAACAGGCTAATTAAACAAGCCTAATATTGTAGATAATCGTTGCTACACCTTTTAGATTTCTGTCAACCCAAGGCTTAGCCGCCTTCCCTGCTCGTCAGATTTTGCAACTCAAAACTCTCCTCCCAGACGTTGAGTTTAATTTCCTTATTCAACTTGAGCAGAGTACTGTTCAACATGTGTATCTTCACGAGACTCAGTACAACTGTATGAATCCAGATGGATAGAATCTCTTACTTTTCTTTCTGTCTTCTTGCCCTTATCTTCTTTAATCCTAACCTACTAAAGGTTACAAACAACTCATTTATCACTGATTTGTTGTTTAGTGGGGAGAGAAAGATAAACTGCCTTCCTTAAATAGAAGAACAGATTATTGGTATATGGATTGTTTGTAACTCTAAGATGGAATGGAAGGCCAAGATTATAAGAAAATGAGTGCAAGAAGATAATAAAGAAGATGAGAGGTTGCATCGTGGAAAACAGGAAGCCACCATGTCCTTGGGTTCTATTAAGCCAGTCCCTCTGAAGAACTCGCTCGTCGAAAGGGTGTATAGGCTCAATGTACTCGCACGCAAGTGAAGAGTCGGCCTAGACGCAAGAAGGAGATTAGGATTTATTGTGACTCACACGCAAGCGGGAGTCGGCATAGACTAAGGAGGGAGTCCAGGATTTATTGTGACTTACATGCAAGTGGGGAGTGGACCTAGACCTAGGAAGGAGACCGTGATATATTGTGACTCATACGCAATTAGGGAGTTGTGATGGAGTAATATGAAGGAGAGAATGGAGGAATCATTTGTGCATTCTGAATGTATTGATTGAAAAATCTTAATTTTGTGTTTGAATATTGTATATTAGCACTGCTTTACTGATTTACAATTCCGTATTGTATATTCTATGAATTGATTATTGATTACTGGGACTTTATATTTCATTCTATTAATATTTATTTTTTTAGAAAAGGAATTTAGTGGTTCGAGATGTGAAGGGAAGGGTCAACAGTTTGATAGTAGCTACCACTTTAGGCTTAATAATTAAACTATTTTAAGGATAAAATGTATATTGCCAGACTTTAGGGTTGCATACTCTGTTTTTTTATCCTTATGGTTATATCATGATATTCTATATATGATTAACAATCTGTCTTTTGTATCTTCAACTTGTTACGTATTCATTTGAGTATTATTTATGGACTCACATGTTTAAGGGAATGTTTGAATATCGTTAATTTTTGTGGCTTTTAAGGATGACTTATGGGTGAGTTTTGTGTCCTGAGTCGAAATAATACTGTAAATTGTAAATGGTTTATGGGTTGGGTATCTCACCCATAATTTTTGTGCCTTAGATTTTAGAGAATTTAATAATTAATTGTTTCTAAATATGTGGGTTGTTTGGAATTACAAATGGCATTAGAAGGAATTAAGAAATTCATAATTAACTTACATGGTTAATTTATTTAGAGTGTTATGTCAATCTCCATGCAAGCACAAAAAGTACGCAATAATAATACGTTCAAGCTCGAATTTGACGAGGCTTGATGTTATTTGGCAAAGCTTAGCCTCCGCTAATGCTCGTTCTAAATAAAACATGAATGCAACACAGTCGGCATAAAAAAAGGAACGTGGTTAGCTGATTGACCAAATCAAACTCCAATTTTAGGGGGCTCCAAAGAAGTCCAAAAGTTCATCAGCTCTCATTTCGTTATCCCAGTCTAAAACGTGAAACATAATAATTATCTACCAAAACAGTAAACACCACATAATCTCTGTCGTTGGCCTCTCGTGTCTTTTTCCAAGAACATTGACCTCCTAATAAACCTCCTCCTCTCCATCATAAACAAACAGAACCCCTCTCTTCCTTTTGCATGTGAATTCCCTATTTCTCTACCTCTGCGTCCTCTCTCGGCCTCCTCCAGTAACCATCTGACCTCGTCTCACTGTTAATTCCTTCCCATTAATTTTTTGTAATCACTGCATCAAAACTCAGGAAGGAATTAATAGGGACAGGTCTAACTCATCACCCGTAAATTGAGCATGACTAATTAAGGAACACCCAGTTTCATCGCATTTATTCGACACGGCTATCAGTCAGGTTTTGATCAAGACACGCATTCTCAATGGCATCAGAAGATTATGATAACGATAATGCATTATCTAAGTCTCCATGGTCCTCTCATCTAACGGGCGTTTCTGCCGCCTCCTCCTCCTCCTCTAGAACCCAAGACGAATCCGTCTCTGCTGTTCTACTGGGCTCACTCATCAGAGAAGAAGGCCATATATACTCCCTGGCGTCAAGCGACGGCTTGTTGTACACAGGGTCCGATAGCAAGAACATTCGGGTATGGAAGAACCAGAAGGAGCACGCCGTGTTTAAATCCAACAGTGGCCTAGTCAAAGCGATTATTATCGCCGGACGGGAAATCCTCACGGGTCATCAGGACGGACGCATCCGGGTTTGGAAAGTATCCGGCAAGAGTAAAACCATCTACAAGCGGGTCGCCACCTTGCCGACTCTCAGAAATTACATCAAATGCTCCATCAAGCCCAGGAATTACGTGGAAGGCAGACGAAATCGTAGCGTCCTCTGGATAAAACACTACGATGCCATCTCTTGCCTCGGCTTAACCAAAGACGCCTCACTTATTTACTCCGCCTCATGGGATAAAACCTTCAAAGTCTGGAAAGCCTCCAATTTTAAATGCTTAGAATCCGTAACAGCTCACGACGACGCCGTCAACGCTTTGGTGGTCGGAACAGACGGCTTGGTGTTCACGGGATCGGCTGACGGCACTGTTAAGGTCTGGCGCAGGGAGGTACAGGGAAAAGGAACGAAACATTTCTTTTCACAGACATTGTTGAAGCAAGAGTGCGCTGTGACGGCACTCGTATTAAGCCCGGACTCTCGCTACCTATATTGCGGATCTTCCGACGGCGTCGTTAGCTATTGGGAGCAGGGGAAGCCAGAGTCGCACGGCAGCGTTTTGAGACATCATAAGCTGGCGGTGCTGTGCTTGGCGACGATGGGGAAGCTGTTGATAAGTGGATCGGCAGATATGACGATATGTGTGTGGAAAAGATTAGAGAATGGGGAGCACAGATTCGCGTCGGTACTGACAAGCCATACGGGACCAGTGAAGTGCCTATCGGTGGAGAAGGATGAGGAAGAAACGAACGGAGAGCAGCAATGGATATTATACAGTGGGAGTTTGGACAAGTCGGTGAAGAAGTGGAAGGTGTCGGAGACACAGCCCGCTACCGCCCTTAATCACCAACAACAGCGTCTGAGTATGGATAGTTATCCCAGGTCGCTGTCCGTGCGAAAAAGGGCGTCAAGACGATGCTGAGTGACGACTCTCAAACTTCACACCGGTGCGAGGATCAAATCCTCGCCCTCGGTGCGTGGCAAAATCGCATCCCTGAAATCTCATCAATGGTGGCGAATTAACTTTGGATTTGAACATTTGATTAAAGTAATTATAAAGCTCCCTCCCGGGTTCATGCTTCTCCATCCCGGGGACGCAATCTAATCATTTCCACTGTTATGAAATGCATTAGCGCGCATGTAACCAGAGGAGAAAAGAAGCATAACACAGATTATAAGAAAAAAATATTCTTGGTCTCTTTAATCCCTTGTGTCTATTTGATTTATATTAGAAACATGTTTTGTCTCAAGATTTGCAAACCCAGTTTTGTTAAAATTACATCTTGGCAATTAACACGGATGCCCTTCTCGGGAGGTGTGTGCGTGGATGAGATCATGTGGAAGAGTCATTCTCATTACGGGCGTATTACTGAAAGATTTAAATTTAAAATTATTAGATGCTGGTAATGCTCCTGTTTATTATTTCAGCAAACCCATATTTAAATATTCAGAGAGAATCGGTACAAACATTGTCAGTCCTATCATAATAGCTATAAAATGTTTGTTTTCTCCAACGTAGCCTTAATATATCAATTTTGTCGTGTACAAAAGTTCCCCGTCACCAGTCTCCAAATCTCTTTCACCAGCTGATTCAGCACTCCACGAAAAGTTTAATTTAATTCGATAAAAAAATTGCTGTTTTAATTTATATTCTAAATCTTTAGGGCTTGTTTAAGGAGGCCGTTTACCTCCCAAAAAACCATTCCCACGTTTATCAAGATAAAATTCTTTTCACATATTTACTTTAGAATCTGTATCCGTTCTCCTGACATGTTATCCAAACAAACCCTTAATGTACTGAATCCCGTAAGATGCCTGGCAAGCTGGAATGAGGTCCAGTGGCGGAGCCACGTTGGGGTGAGGGTGGGCAATTGCCCCCCTCAATTTTTCGGGATATATGTAAATACTTGTTAGATTTTTATTTTGCACCCACTGATTTTTAATATTTGAACCCACTCAAATTATTTACACTTATAAACTTGTTGTCATTGTTTGAAAATAAAAAATTACCCCTACTGATCCAGGGTCCTGGCTCCGCCACTGATGAGGTCCCAACCTGTGCGAAATTTTCATTGCGAGCTCCCTTTTGACGTAGCGCATGTAAATTATTTGCTTGCCCGGCCCCTGAAGTGAGGCGGAAAAGGGCCTCACACAGTAGCTATTCCCTCACAGTCTCTCACAGTCGAATCTCAACCGTTCACAGCAATAGAAAATCCTGGCCGTCCGTCTCATTCTGATCCCTGGTTCCACTCATTTCATTTAGGTCTCTGGTTCATTCCGTCCCG
>JANTPZ010097213.1:0-19711 GCA_025593235.1 Vachellia pachyceras
GCTAATTGCAGCATGAGAAGAAGGTCTTGCCAACATAAAATTTCTTAAAGTGATATAGACATAATATCTCAGTCTTCATAAATATTTACTTACATATTTGATGGTAGGATTCCATATCCATAAAGAATGACAATTGAAAGAAGCAAAAGTCTGGCTACAGATGATGTAAAAGTCCTTCCGGAAAGGAAAAACCAGTGAAACAACATAACCAATGCAAGGAAATATGTAAAGGATGCCGTTTCATCTCTCCACAATAAAATGTCAGCAACTGCAGCAGCAAAGTTCAACATTATTTTGAATGAAAAACATATTATCAAAGCTCTGGCTCAGAGCAACATCAGCAGATGAGCTAAATCTGTGACATTAGATTTTAATAGAAGAAATAAGACAGCTAGACATGGGCCCTTTCTTAAGTGAGAAAAAGGCCTTCAAGAAGTTAGGCCCATGTAAGCATCAAGGGGTATTATAGGGAATTGATTTTAGCTAGTGACAGGTGAAAGAAAATGAAGAATATAGTGTAAAGAGGAAGACAAAGAAGGTAAGAAATGCCTGAGGTTGTTGGGAGAATCTACACCCCTTAAAAGCGTAGGAGTGGTTCTGTTTTCAATTTGGAATCTCAGTATGTAGCTTCTTTGATAGAGTAGCATATATGATGGGATCGTGGATGAAGATAATGGATTAGTTTGTAACCATATTTTTATGAGTTATTAGTTTATTTTATGTTACGAATAATAAAAAGACATTATTTAGAAATATCTCGTTTAGTATTTTTATTATTAAGTATTATTAGGATCTAGTATATTTAAGTTAGAGTATCTTAGTATCTTGAATTCAAATATTCAAATAAAATATTAGGATTATTTTAAATTAATTATTGTAATCTTTTCTTATAAATAGGCTAGCCTTCCTAAAGTTAGTCATTGAGAAATAATATATCAGTTTTGTTATTTGTACTTCTCGGAGATTATCCTAAAGTACTTGGCTAGTAAGGATGAGTGAAGCGAGATCCTTTCTTTCTTTTCCTTATTAGAGTTGGTTTAATTGGTTATATGAATTTAAGATCCTTGCTCATATTCTAATGGAGATTTTTCTTCCATCCTTCATTGATTTATAAGATTAGATTCTGACTTTATACTTTTAGATCCTAACATTCTTCCTACTTAAGACTTGCACTCTTGAGATTTTCCTTTGAATGATATTAGTTCTGGATCGACAACTCATTATTTGGTATCAGCAGGGTGTGAGCTGGTGATGGTAGTGACCTAAATGGAGCAAAGAATAGATGAATCAGAGGGCAGATTGTTGAAAACCACACGAGCAGGGGAAAGATTGGAATGTGAAATGTTGACAATGAAAGACCTATCAACCATATTTTTTACTGAAGTGAGAGGAGGAAGTGGAAGTGCTGATAGCAACAAGAATGTTGAAGAATCACTTGAATCCAAGGTTACCCATGAGGTATCAAAGGTGATGGAGACTAGCAAAGGTAGTGTGTTTGGTAGGTTCTCTGATCTGGAATTAAGGAAACAGAATTGAACTTAAGGGATAATGCTCTCCTATTCTTCCTTACTGCAAGAATCTTATCAGTAAGCAATAATAGAAGCCAATGGAGAATCTCCGATAGGAAAATAGTAATACTTCATTCAATAATTCAACTTGATACATCACAGATATTTAAAGAGGAGAATTGCAACTAACGAATGCTAACTGCCTCCAGAAATAAAGCACATTAACTAGGACTTCGTAACCCACTAACTAACAGGACTCCTCCCACTAACTAACCGACTCCTTGACTGATTCAATAACTAACCAATGAACAATAAATGAAATAAACACAAATAAAATAAATAATCTCATTGAGGACTTGGTCACATCTCTTGTGCCTCTGATATGTCAGCACTCTATCAGTGTTCAATGAGAATGATGAGGTTTAGAAGGTTGGATATGCCCGTTTACCTCTCATATAGATTTTTTTTTTACATAGAGAGATACGTCAAGCTAGTGGGATTTCTATTCAAAGATTTGATAGTTAATAGAGTACAAAAGCACCATGTGATTCATGTAGTTAAGCCCATCTTGTGGGAAGGCCTTTATTGTTGTAGAGATAACTTCAAGCTCAATAAGATTGCCGAAGAGGAGAAATTAGACGCAGATGTAGTTTGTCTTGAAGGTTGCACACCCAATTTGTGCAATTATTCTTCACTGGTAGAAAGATATTAGCCTGATTATTCTGATGTTGTAATCTAGGTCAAATCCTGGTTTTTTGATCTGGCTTTCCTGTTTATAAAGTCTATCACTGTGAAGTGAATAAAAATTAAGCTCTTCAGAATCACAAAATTCTTCATAGAGATACACTTTATGTCTTTGACGAAATAATACAATTTTATACCATTTTTAATTGAGAGTACCATATAACAGGATAAGGTCCAAACCTTTTCCACCACCTAGTAGCTTTTCTGCTTTTGATTGTTCAATGAATCCATAGTCTCTTGAATGATATGAGTCTTTTGCCAGATGAGAGAATGCTTCTACGGTTGATTAAATGCCTTCCTGTATGATTGATAAAAGAAAATAGAAAGCAAATGTTATGATTAAGAATTTTCATAACATATATGAACATTACAAAACTTCACCTTTTTTAGCTGTTTTTTGTAATAATAATCATTTATATATATATATTTTTTTCTTTCTTGCCCTTTAATGGCCACTCAAGTAGGATGGGGAAATATTCACTAAACGACAATCATTAAAGTGGCAAAACAACCCACTTTAAAACCTTTTAGAGTATCCAATGCTACTGAATATGGGATTTAGGCATCTCATACCATCCAAGTATTTGTCAATTGGATTCCCTTAGAGAGCCAACATCCCAAAGGCTGCACTTTGTGACATTTCAGTTGGTAATACTTCACTCAACTTTCTTGCTAATTACAATCCTCCACTAGTTAGAACTTTCATAGTTAGTCCTTTCAGGGATTGCTAACTACCAGCTTTGATACTAATTAAGGAATATCCAAGAAGGATAGGGAACCCTTCCTAGAAAGTAATCATTGATGTGAGAGAACTGACCCCCTTAAATGGGCATTCCATAATACCGGAGTTTCCATCACGCTTGTTGCTAGGAGACTAAGAACCTAATGTTGTGTTTAACACTATCAAAAAACATCAATAGACATGTGAAGGCCAAACAAAACCCAAAGATTCCCACAAATTCATATAGTATGCTCACTGAACAGGTGGGCTGGTGTGAAAGGTATCCTCAAGCCCAAAATGCGTGCCACAAAATCAATAAACAAATTGCTAATAGCAAACGTTATACTAGTTCCCAGTCCTAGCTTTTAGTTTGCAAACTTGAAATGAGCTGTTCAATTTATGGCTCAAATACCTAGCTTAATAGAAAAGAGATGTTGTATCTAGATAGAAGACTCTTCAACTTTTTTCTTTCAGGTCATCTATGTGACGAGTGCATGAATGGATGAACATGAAACAAGAGGAAGCATCCTCTATTCTTTAAACTTAATCTTTGTCCATTATTATCATTGTTTTTTATTTTTTTGATGAGGTGTTTTTGATAGAATTTATTTATGTGTATCTTTGGTACCTTGGAGATTTCCTCATATTACCATTATATAAACCTGAATTCCCATATATAAACTTACTGTTCACATGAAAAAAGAGCAAATGAGCAGATTACTGTTGGTAGTTAGCTGATTTCATGTAATCTTAGATTTTATTATTCATTAGGGAATTTGTTAGCTAATTTTTAGGAGGTAGTTTAGATTCTATTTGTTTCTATTTGTCTATATATATGAGTTGTATGCCTCACAAATAAATCAAGGAATTCTTTTAAGAGTCTCTTCATGGTATCAGAGGCAGGTTAGGTTCTTATCCCTCCCTCTGATGGATAGCACAAGATGAGCGGATCACAGTCCAATTCACTCGTTCATGCCTTATTCCAGTCTAGGTTGGCTCATTCGTACCTTCGTTCCTCTATCGATGCTGTGTTCCCAGTCAACCTCCGTCATTTTTCAGAGAGCATTAGTCGCAAAAGGCTCCTCTATTCGTCCAGGTCCTTTTGCCCATGCCCATGTCGTTCACATCGTGCCGTCCAGTTTGACACGTTCGTCCAGTTTCACTCCAGTTAATCCAGTTCACTCGCGTCAGATTGTCGAGGTCCAGATCGTGTTGCTGCAGCCCAGTTCGTTGCCCAGTCAACTCTTTCTGATCACTTGGGTTTCGCTATCGCCATCGCGAGCTCAGTCATCGTCCTGGTTCCGTCGCATGCCCAACCAGCTCCATCTTTATAAAAAAAGGAGGGAGAGAGAATAGTCCAGTTTGTGCTTCCCGTCTCACTCCAATTGATCCAATCAAGCGATCCGCTTCGCCATCATTTGCTCATTTTCGTTGAGTCACCATCCTCGTCCAGTGATCCAGTTCGCGTATCTGCTGCTCATCTTCGTCCGTTAGCTCCAAGGTCGCGCCTTGTGTCAGTCAAGAAGGTTGCCCATATTTGAGCCCACTGTCGGTCCATCTCCAAGCATCGCCTCCATCTCGTGTGCTACTCCAAACTAGTTCGTCGTTTGTCCCTCCATACAAGTTTCTTCAACAAAAAAAAGTCCCCCGTTGCAATCGACGTCGGGAATCAGGTTCGTCTCTCTAGGCTTCGTCCTCTGCCTTCGTCTCGTCTTCCAGTAGATCGCGTTCGCGTCGCGGCGTCCAGAACACAGTTCGCGTCAAAAGTCTAGTTTGCGTCGTAGTTCCTTCAATTCGTGTCGCAGTTTGTCCACTTGCTCGATCGCTCTATCTCGCACGACTCGGCTCTCATCCCCAACCAGTCTCCACCAAGCTTCATCCGTCGCTTTGCCCTGTTTGTGTTGCTGTCGTCGTCCTCGTGCTTATTGGGATTAATGCTCGTGCTCGCGCCAGCACCCGCGCTCACTCACCGTCCCCAGGCTCGTGCAGTCCAGTTCGTTCGTGCCAAAAAGAAAAAAGAAAAAGCAATTTGAAGAATTTTTCATTGGCCTTGCCTAGTCCAGTGTGGTGCTTGTCGCCCCAGCTGCCACGTTTGCTTGTCTAGCAGTCTCGTGTTCCCAATCTAGATCACCCAGTTTGTTGTTAAAAAAAATAATAATAATACTTCATTGGCAAGTTGAAGCATAATCAACATTTATGCTCCAACTTGAGGGGAAGCGTTGGTAGTTAGCTGATTTCATGGGATTGTAATCTCTGATTTTATGAGATTGTAATATTAGATTTTATTATTCATTAAGAAATTTGTTACTTAATTTTTAGGAGGCAGTTTAGATTCTATCTATTCCTATTTGTCTATATATATGAGTTGTATGCTTCACAAATAAATCAAGGAATTCTTTTAAGTTTCTTCAATTACAAAATTGAGTACTGAAAAGTGAAAGAAATGAAAAAAAGATTATAACCTCAAGTGAGACTACTGGCAAATATCCAATATCTTTCTTAGCAGCCGTGCAATTGAACGTTCTGGTATGTGAAGCTAAATGGAAAAAGTGAACTAATAAAGGATAGCTGGAATATCTGGACCCCATGTTTTCATGTGTCCACTTTACAAGCAAGAGAATGCACCGCACCATCTTGATAGGAAGTTTTATCAATGGCCTGGGATTGAACAAGGATTTCTTGGTCTGAGTTAACAACATATAAGTTGTAAACCAGCATTAGAAAATAATTATAACGTGACATTGCTTTCAGCAGTGAATAAAGCAGCGAACCAAAGGCACAAACATATTGATAAAAAAAAATCACTGGCAAAAGAAAAGGTCAACAAAATGAAGTATCACACGGTAATATAGAGTGTTTCAGGAAGGAACATACAAAACATATTCCTAGACCCTGAGATACATAATACAATCATGTCAAGTAAACCCAAGTGCACACTAGCAATATTGGGAACAATAAATATTATGTCACTCATATATCAAAACTTACTGCTTACTATACCTTTGATATCCAAGACCTTCTAATATAAGAGAAATAAATTTCCAGAACTTCATAGGCTCGAAGTTTGTAATAAAAAATGCCTGCACTACAAGAAGATACCTGCTTATGTATACATGTTAAATAGGACCTGGACCCCATGGATATTACACACACACCTACCTTTCCAGCAACAGAAACAGTTTGAAAATGTAGGGCTTCTTCTGCACATATATGGGCATGAGCAAGATTCTCAGAATAGGTGAAGTCAGAAAGATTATCACCACTTCCTATAATGAACTGAAATGAGCAATTGTTAATGTAAAAGGTACACTTAACAGTTGACGACAGCATCCAGGATATTTAACACCTGAACTAACAAGAAACAAAGCTTCATAATGAAGCATAACAGAATTAGTATCATACCCAATATTCACAACTAGTTCAGAGGGCCATAATTGTAAATTTTAGAGACTGCCCCAACTATAACAGACTGTGCCAGTCAGTGCAATTATATTTATTACAATGTAAGTTTGAAATGGGCTTCAGCCTAGAAAAAGACCAAGTTAAAGTTCAATTGAAATTTTGGCAGGAAAAGACACATCACACATTCCAACCGGTAAAGGTTTAGAACTCATAAAAACATTGGATGACTGGAAATAAAAAGGAACACCAAGAGTAGCCAAACCATTGCAAGAGGAAAATGACATTGTGTGCATCATTCATAAACTTGCAGGTGAATCGATAGATTAAGAAAATTTGAATTTCTTAAACTACAAGTCAGTACATTATTTTCAGGTGTTTAGAAACGATGACTGAAGGCAATTTCAACCAAGTCATAAGAACTGGGAAAATGGTATTAATTAAACTTCAATTTGGCATTCTTTTTTTTCCCCATAGAACCAATGCCCCGCCTGACAAAAACACCCTCCAAGGCTACAATATTCAAATAACACCAAAAAAAATTATGGAAAAGGAAGCCCACCTTTGCCCAACCAGATCTCCCTAGCTTCAAAATAAACGGAACAAGCTCAGAGTCACCAGGTCCAAAAACATTACTGGAACGGAGTGCACAAGTCAAAAGGCCATCAATGCCATTAGCTCCCACAACCATTGCTTCTGCCTGAGCCTTAAGGTCACTTAACATGTTCTCGATCTTCAATATACCACCCTATTAAAAATGTTTACTACCTGTAAATAGAAAGTATACAGCTGAAAATAAGGA
Source organism: Vachellia pachyceras (assembly GCA_025593235.1). Lineage (NCBI taxonomy): Eukaryota > Viridiplantae > Streptophyta > Magnoliopsida > Fabales > Fabaceae > Vachellia > Vachellia pachyceras. The sequence goes on from JANTPZ010097213.1 coordinate 7,175, forward strand.
AGGTGCTCTCTCATGACAGCATACTTTCGAAGGACGTGATAAAGATTCATCTCCATCATGGATATCATGCAATCCATCAAAAACTACATCCACTGAACTGTTGTGTATCAGCCGCTTGACTCTACATTCTCGACAAGCATTGATGACGTTTTTTGTTCCTGATTCAAACATCAAGATATGTTGGCAAACACCAATCCTATCACAGCCACTAGAGCAAAGAAAATATTGAATGGCAAAACTTCTACACGATAACGGAAGATTACCTTGAACTGTAAGCATATAGCAACCATAAAAGTCACTTGCCTTCATGTCAACAGCATGATCCATGTAAAAAACCACAGAAGAGGCTTCTATAACTGCGGAACATTTATTTTTACACTGCTATTAATTTCTTACATAACAAGTGTAAGAGAATACTCTACATTAATTGTTAATATTTAATAGTTACTTACAGGGTAAACTCTAGGGATAAGTCAATATATGAGAATTATTTTATAATTAATTCTAGAGCATCCTTATGCATATAAATAGGGATTCTCATGTCAATAATAGATATGAAATTCCATTATTCCTCTCTACATGGTATCGAAGCATTTTGGTTACCATTTGATCTTTGTTTCATTTTCCTAGAGAAAGGCAATTGGCAAGGGGTATTTTTTTTACCACATATAGTGATCTATCAGTGACAACATCTGTCCAAGGAAGTTCAGAAACTTCCAATTGACTGATGCACAGAGAAAGAGAGAACAAGAGAGAAAACAATATTCACTATTCAAGACAACTCATACATGTATATCTATCCCTATTTATACTAATAACTCTTCTAACTAATCACTAACCCATCTAACTAACTCATAACCTCCTCAACAAACATAACCCCTATTACCACGTATCAATACTCCCCCCAACAAAAGATCCTTGTCCTCAAGGATCAGTGCAAAACATAAAGGAAAACATATACCTACTATAAGATTTTTTTTTTGGGTGTAAAGACCAGAATGTGCTAGACTAATAAGAAAACTAGCTGAAAACAAAATTAATCAGTGTCAAGAGCCACATCATGTTGCAATATTCCTTCTGCCCAGAGGCCTATGGTCACAATCCAACCAAGCCCAAGAAACATCCAATAGTTGAACTTTAGCAACATTATGCCACACTTCAATCGAAAGCCCTTCGAACCCACATATGAGTGAGAATCCAGATCCAAATCCTATCCCAATAACGTGTCATTACTGCAATTAAGTGAAGCCCCAGTACAACAAACTTCTGAGTGCTGCCACATGAACTCAACTCTGGGAGAACCTTTGATACTGCATCCGACCAAAAAACTGAGTTGCTCCAACCCGATTTGTTGTTGGGTCGTCCATGCCCGTTAGCAATTGAGCCCCCTTCTCCAGCGCCGTCGTCAGAACTCCTCCAAGTGATGAACAATGCAATAGCTCCAATAAATGCGATGAAGTTTGGGTTGGCATGGCCAAGAATCCTTGCGGCGTTGAAGGAAGAGTCACACCTCTCGAGACCTCGCCACTTCTCCGCTCCTGTCCCAGTGAAATCAGAGACATAAGAGGAAAATCCCCATCGAAAAGAACCGCAATGAAAAAATTGTGTATCCAAGTATAACTGTGTATTGGTCCTAAGCTCCAACAAGCTCCCTTTGTCTTCCTTATCAGTGGAATTGATGCTCGGTTGGGGGACGAGTATAGCTTGATCAGCGAACCGCATTGCAGTCATTGGAAAAAAGGTCCGAGCCAAGATGACTGGAGGTGGAGGTGCGTTCTTGTGCCACCCTTGATTAGACTGGAAATGCAGCAACTGATTCACGAGGAAGATTCGTCGGTGAGGAAAGGAGAGGAAATTACGGCGGTGGACTCCATCGTGACCTTCACGATTTAACAATTCATGTTGCGCAGGCCTCAAATCTTGCATCCCCTGAATTTTGGACCAGTTCGTCATCCTTCCCCATTTTTCTTCTTCAACTATAACGTTGTTGATCAGGTTCATGTTTGTAGCAACACTGTCAGCTTCATCTACCTTTAAATCATGGATCTCATATGTTTCTTTAGCGACATCAAGAGTGAGATTCGAAACCTCAACAGCTTCGCCCGTCAATTTGTTCAGGATCTACATTATTCAGGATCTTGGATTCTGTTTGCTCGAGTCTTCCATATTCCCCTGTCTATATTCCGTCTTCTTGAGAATCAGTCTCGTGCATTTCCAGATCCGTCATGCCTTCGTGTTCCCCTTTGTCGTCATCCTTCATGGTCCCCTTGGCTTTGGCAGCCAATTCGTTCTTCTGTGCATGGTTTTCTACAGTAACATTGTCGTTTTGAGAGGAGTCGTTCAGGCATGAGGCGACTTGATCCCCTTTCAGAATGTCGATCTTAGCATTCTTGGTTCACCTTCTTGGCAGACTTCTCATGGAGACAAGCGAAAGATATGGCACTGGTTAAACTACTCGGATTGAAGTCGAGGACAACATTTCGAATCTCTGATTGAAGGCCTAAGACGAAAAGGTTGATCGTAGTGGCGTTGGAAATCGATGCATACGGTAAGATTGCCTCAAATTGCTTGGCATACTCGTTCACCGTCGACTCATGCTTGAGCAGTTGAAGCTCCAAGATGGCTCTTATTTCCATGAGTGTCTGTTGGATTGATTTTCAGACGACCACCGGCGGCGGCGGCGGCCAGAGGACTGGCTCTGATACCATTGATGCGCAGAGAAAGAGAGAACAAGAGAGAAAACGATATTCACTATTCAAGACAACCCATACATGTATATCTATCCCTATTTATACCAATAACTCTTCTAACTAATCACTAACCCATCTAACTAACTCATAACCTCCTCAACAAACATAACCCCTATTACCAAGTATCATTGACCTTCTCCATAACTTTGGCAAACATTGGACACGCATGTTAGACACATGCCATCCAAGCAAATTTGCTCCTCCTCCATGCACCAATGCATGGAAGCAAGGTGTCCATTTCTCCAGTGACGACACACATTTTTCAATCATATTAAGTTACTTTCAAAGTACAGGTATCAACTTTTTGACATTCTTTTAGTTTCTTGTCCTTTGTATAATAAGTGATTTGGCTCTGTTTATGTGTTTTGCTTCATATTTCTGTTCCTAGTTGATCTTGCCTATGTTTTCTAGAGGATTGAAGGTTATCCTACCTCCATTCAGCGGTATTTTGATCTCTCCTGTCTCTATTTTGGGGATGTGGAGTTGTTTGGTGTACTTGTGCACTGCTTGGGACTCAAGTTCCATATGTCCATGGCTGTTTGGGTACTAGTTGAGCTCACCTTTGGCCCCTTATTTGGAATTAGCAATTTGTTTGTGTCACACTAACCTTGTTGCACGGCTGAACATTGAAGTTTGGTTCAGTTTGAATTATTGTCAGTGTTGTTCATAGTAACTTTGGTTATGTTTTTTGTGCTCTCTGCAATTGTTTATTTACCTTGATACATTTGGAGTTTCAACAAAGTTATGCCAGATATTACATAAGTGCATACTTTGTGAAGTAATAATGCCAAAGATCACCTTTGATATGCATTTCAATCTTACATGGTTCAAAGTGATATCCTTTATGAATCGTCATGTGTTATGCACCACATTAGAACAAGGTTGTCAAAAGAATAGGTAACAAAGTTTCCCCAACATTTCTCTTTCAAAAGAAAGTTCCAAGGCCATTCTGGGCATATCTATCTCCACAAAGTAGTTCTTGATTGACTGCATGCCAACCTTGTATCTAGTGACGATGTTTCCTTTACTGTTGTCTCTCCTTCCAAATCATTATTTCTAGTTAAACCTCACTTTTTTTTTGTTATACTTTGTTCAAGATGTTCGCCCACGAGTTACCAGATTGATCCTAAATTCTTAAACGCATTTTTCTTAACTACCTTTTGTCTTCAAAATGGATGCTAGTCTCCCCCCAACTCTTAATCACTATCCTGTCTCTACAAATGTTGTAAATATATTGTAATTAATATATAATCAGATATTATTCTTAGGGGATCGGTTATGATTATTAGGAGATTATAGTCATTAATAATATTTATTAGTCATTAAGAGTATTCAAGTTTGATGCTCTCACATTGTATATATATTCCCTCATCTACGTATGAATAATACAAGCTATTTAGTGCATATCTCTACAAATGTCAAGTTCCATGAAAGTATCCCTTTCTTCACCTCAACTGCTTTGTCTCATAAATCTGCTTGTGTATACAATTACCTAAGCTGCTACTACTACTACTACTATTAATCCTACACCTTTAGCAGCCCAGATTGGCCTCCTGTTGTTCATGTCTACCCTGGATGTCAAGGTGACACCACAATTGACAATCCATACACATGCTCTTTACCACTCCCTTCGTTGACAAATCAAGCTTTGGAAGACTCTAATCCAAATCTTGATCTTCCCATTGCTCTTTGAAAAGATATACGTCAAAGTACCCGTCCCACATCATCAGTCTCTTGAGACCAATTGTCTCCCTTCGGCTATTGCTTCTTAGCCCGTGGATTCCTGAAATTGTTTATTATGATATCAAGCAGTACCACGCAAGAAAGTCAAACGTTGCTTTTGGAGTTAAGGAAAAGAGAGTCCATGAATTCCACATTAGATATTCAACAGAAGATGGATATGTTGAATTTGAAAGGGATATTTATAACTTGAAACAGTAAGTAGATTAGATCGCTGATACCAGGGCTAGCTAGACGAGTTTCCTTCTTAAACCAGCAGTAAAGTTGCTGCAGCTATGCCACATCTTCAAAGTACCAAATTAGAAATTTGACTGAAAATAATAGAATCTGATTTTTCACCTTCGGTGATCTGACGTTTATCGCAAAGGTGGACAGGAAAGTAAGAAGCGCGACCAGAAGAGAGAGCCCGGGCGAGAAGGGAGTGGTGGGGGTGATCGACTTGGATTGACGGAGGGTAATCTGCAATCCGGACGATCCAATTGCCTAGCTTCAACAACCTCAAGACAAGCGATCTTCCGACAAATCCTGAGCCGCCTAGAACCACGCAAATCTGACGGTTCAACTCCGTGAGGCGATCGTCGACCGCCATTTCTGCGGCGACCAAGAAATTGAGAAAGTGAGAGGCTGAAAGAGCCTTGGCCCGGGAACTGTAACTAGATCTCGTATTTGTCTTGAACTGAAAATTGGATACACAATCAGTTCATGTTTGTTTAACGGCTCCGCTTGTACCGGAGAAAAGTTGAGAGGAAAGAATATGAAATGTTATCAATAAACGAACGAAAAAAATATGAAAAAAAAAATGGGTAATTAGATAAAAGATTAAAATATCCTTTTTAAATATGTTGTATTTAAAATTAATTGATATTACTATCAATAAATAATTTAAAATTAAATTATTTGTTAAAGGAATATTTTCATATTATTATATTTAATATAAAACATAAAGAAAATGGGACCGCTCTCGCACGCTGCCAGGCCTGCGAGGGCGACTGGTCATTTGCCTCTGCACTTGCCTTTGGAGGGTCCAACAACGACCATAATTTTATTCTTACCTCCGCGCAACTGTCACTTTTAACTTATGTGACTGAGGGAGTGAGGACAATTAATTTTTATGAAAAAATAATAAATATTAGCTCATGTCCTCAATACAGAGTTAAACAAAAGTATTTTAATAATGTTCAAATATAATTTTTATCATTTATATTAAAATTAAATTTCATTTTAATTTTTTAAATTTAAAAAGTATGTTTTTAATTATTTATCGTTAACCTCTTTTAAAAGAAGTTACTTCATCAAATTTAAATAATAATTATTCAATTTTTTTAAAATTTATATATTTTTATTTTCAAATAAAAATAAACTAAGTAGAAAAATGGAAAACATGTCTCTTGTCATCTACCCCTCCAAAGCCATCCGCCACTGACTCACTTCACCTCGTACCTCACTCCCTCTCGCCAAAGTCCTCCATTCCTCCTTCGTCTACACTTCACCTCATCCTTCCATTCATCTACAATTGCTTTCTTCTACTTCGGTGTCTTCCTACGAGATCTTAGAGTAATCACTGGTCTCAAACTTTCTCTGTGTATTCCAACTCTAAGGTGCAAGACTCGGCCTCCATCGCATAAACTGCTCATCAGGCTTAGCGTGTGTTTTGGAAGGAAATTAAATTATTCTCACGTATCTCAAAATCCATAAAATACTTGTTTGACAACAAGGTGCTTATACCCATAAGTACATTCAACAGTGTTTTTCTGTAAAACGAGACAATCTTCTCCATATATTTGCCTCGACTTGTGTGAATAAGTCCATAAGTACTTCTCCACCGCTTTATCAAACGGACAATCATTCTTCTAATAGACTCTAACATGTACTTATTGATTCGACAACGAGCCCAAAGTTGAATGCCTCCAAGACTTGTTATCGTTGCGCCTAAAAGGTTAGAATAATTGGAATTGTACGTAAAAAGGATGAGTCACAAGGAACCTAGAAGCCCAATGATATAGTTATTTATATTTTAAATCTTTTTAATTTTACACAATTTAAAATTAAAATAACTATATCACTGGTGATATATTTGAAATTGTGTAAAATGTGAGTATACTTTATCAGCATTTTATTACACATTTATCATTTAAGTTTGATGAGTCAGCAATTTCTGTAAGAGAAACTAACGACGTTAAGTTTGATGGATTAAAAGTGTATTTTTAAATTTAAAGAATTAAAGTGAAATATAAAGAACTAAAAATATACTTTAATATTTTAATAATTAGTTATACTAGTTATTTGTAACAAATGGAGTTGACTCTCTAAAATATTTTTATTAATATATCCACATATCTAATATAAGAGCTAATTGATTTTTGTTGGAGAGATTAAGAAAGTTAAATATATTTTGTATTTATATTTATCATTTTTCTTCAACCTAATTTGTCTAACTTATAAACTGATATATAATATAATTATATATATAAATAAATACTTTAAGTACTATATTTAGTTTTTTAATCTCTCCAACAAAATTTAACCGACTTTTCTATTAAGGATATGGTAATAAATGTTAGAACTACCTTTAATCAAACTTATTAACATGTAATCAATAGAAATACTTCTAAAAAATTATAAATCTAATAAATAAAGTAGATATTTATAATTAATGTAAATCATTGTCTAGAAAATAGATTGAGATGTATATTATAAACTAAATGTAACTTCTTTAGCTCACTTTTTTTTTTTGAATGAAAACTGGATTGCATTAAAAATCAACCGAGAGATACAATGTAATATCCTAATTTTTCATATTTAAAAAAAATTTGGGGCCATTTTTGTAATTTTCTAAAGTTTTGGGGCTTTGGTGTAATTTTCGCTTTTTCTCTTTCTGGACAATTCCACTATTGATCTTATTTTTAAAAAAATAAAATAAAATAAAATAGAGGAAGTGACGCGTGGAGAGGGAAAAGGCGGTGGAGGGGCAATATAAATACCCTCCCCACCACTTTACATTACACACAACACAAGGTTTTATTTTTGGAATTATTTAGATAAGTAAAATGAATTCTATTTAATATAGTTTCTTTATAAAAGTTTTTTTAAATATTTTTCTCTATCTAACGGTAGAAATATTATGTTGATTGGAGAATAATTTAGTATTCACATTTTTATATTGTTAGAGTTTTATTTATAGAAGACTATATAATAATATATATATTTTTATAACCATGTTTCACATGGTTAGATTTATTTATTTGATATATGAGGATTTTATAAATTTATTTTGTATGAAGTTTTTAGTATATAAAGTGTTCAAAGTTATCGAAAGTTGAGACATATAATTTATTTGAAGATAATAGAGAGTTTATGAAGGAAAAGATATTTTAATTAAGGTTTATAGAGGTAATGGTGAATTTCTAATGAATTAGTTTTGTTATTAAAGTTCAAAAGTAGAATTTAGAATCTTAGTAAAATTATAATTTTCCAATATTTAGAGACTTAAAGGAAATTAATATATTTGATATATTAAGGGGTTTTTTTTATAAAATCAGAATATATGAGACATATTAAAGAAATAAACTAATATGTGGTAATGCATAATTGTGTAGACTAATTGTAGAAACTGTTGGTGTTGGGCACGAGATTTCCATTATCATAGTATTTCCTTGCTGGATAAGAGGTAACTGCTTTCTATTTATTATGCATACTTGAGACTTGTCTGGTGAGTGATTTTGAATTGATTGTGATGAAAATATTATTATTTGATAAACTTTGTGTTGATAATATTAGAAATATGTTGTGATGTTTGGAGTTAAATATCATATGTGCTGTAATCAACATTTGCAAATGGTTTTGGTATATGTTCTTCATAAGTGTATATTGCTGATAATGTGGTTATATGGATGCACTTGTTCAAATGTAATTAAGAGATCATTGTGAAATTAGGAGAGGAGGCTGTGGTATTTGATGGGAGGCTATTCAGGGAGTATAAGGGGGTGAATATTCGGCATGCCAAAGAGGAAATAAGGTTGGAGGACTTCCGAGTCTAATTACCGGAAGATCCTATACCCATTATCGTAGGACACTCCGAGTCTGATTACCGGGTGATCCTATACTGTGAATATTCCGAGTCTGATTATCGGGTGTTCCCAGGATGTGACGATGAGGACTTATGACACCCCTGCGATGTGAAGGGGGAACCCACGGTCCAGTCTTGTGCTTTGTGGTACTTAGCCAGTCCACATCACTTACCGGCGAGCTCGTTGAATTGTACTACCAGTTGAATGGGACAGTACTAGCCCATGGGTTCAGTCAGAGGAAATAAGGTTGGGGAGAAATAAGGGGAAAACAAAAGGGAAAGAAAGAAAGAAAGAAAGAGAATAATCTGTGTAATAATTTTCTGTACGATTTCGTGATGATGTGATGATGCAAGATTGAAATCCATGTGATTATGAATTGATAAAGATGTTGTGACGATGTGATTATGTTTGATATTGATCCGATTGATCTTGGTGATCATGGAAATAGTGATTGTATTGGTAATGATATACTTAAATACTGTGGAATGTGAATAGCGACGATCATCAACTATTTTGAAAAGTCTAGTACTACTTGTGAAATTGTTTTCTTATACAATTAATTCTTTATCTCTCACTGACACTCGCTTGTATGCCTTTTAAGTAGAAATGTTGGTTACTGGGACTTTTGTCTCATTATATCAAATTAATATCTTTCATGTGTAGATATTATGCTGAATAATTGGGGAGAGTTATGAGGCTGCAAGATATTCTTGCATTGCCTCTTTTATTTATGTGTTGACTGTTGTATATTGCCATCTATAGGGCTCATTTTGGCAAACCATGTCATACCCCAAATGTTGATAACTTTAAAATATAATGAATTAGAGTTGCGCAGCGGAAGTATATTGGAGTAAGTTACTAATTATTGATTTTACTTTGATTAATAACTAGAAATACATTAAGTATTTGGTATTAAGAAAAAGGGGTCTTACATACAAGAGGGAAGCCACGGAGACCTTAAACCTCCTCACCCCAACCCCATTTAAAAGAGGTGGTGGGTGCCAAAAGATATAGTAATTTCCTATGAGATCATATGCAAGTTTGGCCAGGCGATCTGTCATAGTGTTCACTTCCCTAGGTACATGTGTTATAATGACATGCCAGTTCATGTTTAAAAGAATTCTAGCTTCCTTCACAATATCTTGAAACGGGTGATCCGTAGTGCATCCTCGCAGCATTAAATTGATAGCTTCTATGGAATCTGACAACACTTCAACTTGACAGATTCCTCTGTTCCAACATAAATATAGTCCGTGCATTATGCCTAATAGTTCTGCAATTGTTATTGGCATGTGAGTGAGCTTACAGTTGTAACCACACACCCATGCACCATCATCTCCTCTAATAACTCTTCCACAGCCACATCTCCCATAATTGAGAATAGACGTATCAGTCTCCAATTTATGGAAACCACTCCTGGTTTTGCCTTTGTTTTGGACTTGCCCCCTTGTTGCATTATAGAAAGTAACCCTGGATTTTAGATCCTGATCCAGACAAGCTCGAAATAGACTAGAGTGAGCATTGATGAATTCGTCATCTTCACTAGAGCCAAAAACCCTGTTACATCTGTTAACCCATGAAATAATTATATTTTTTCAAGTAAATTTACAGTATTTTAGGGGATTTTTGTGCTATTATTGTACTCTTATTGAGTATAATTGCATTAATTATGATTAAAGATTATTATTTAAAATTAAAGTCAATTAAGGGTATTCTTGGAAGAAATTGGGATCAAAAGATAAATTCAAATTAAATATATTTATCAATATAATTTTAAAATATTTTAAGTTTAAATTAGAAAATCTAAGATTTTGAGTTTAAAATAGCAGATCTATCGAATGATATATTATCTTAAAGATTCATTAAATAAAGGATCAAATACATTATTTTTTCCATTTATTATATTATATTATTATTTTTATTATTCCACCTTTAGGTTAATGAAGATTGACGCACAGGAGAATTAAGGAAATCATTGGAACTTGGAAGCGGCGCACATGAAGCAATTCATCCGCACACAAACTCATAAAAGGAAACCATCCACGCCGCGCACAAACTCATAAAACGCACAGGGATAGAGACGCTCTCATTCATTCATTCATCTTTCTCCATTCCATATACACAGCCGTCATACGCGAGTTGCCTGGAGATTCACGTCATTCACCTCCCAGGATCTAATTATCCATTCTACAGTTTTGGGACGTCTGAAATTTCTTATGGCTTGGCTGTGCAACTTGGAATCTTTGATGATAATTCTTGACTAGTTCTTTAATTCTCTGACTCAACAACAATAGCAGGAGCTTAATTCTTCAAAGAAAAGTTTTTAATTACTTTAATTTTCTGTCCAATAATTGTTTAACAATTCCTAGGTCTTAGGATAGTTTTTCTAATTATTGGAACAATTTCTATTGTTTGATATAATTTATTTTGAAGATTATTGTGACTGAATTATTGTTTAGCAATTGATATTGGCTGATTCAACTTTGATTTCAATTATAATATTATGGTACGACGTTTATATTGATTTCAGAGTTAACATTTTGTGATTTTCTAAGGTGACTTAGAATCTTGGATCAAATAATCTTTTGCTATCTTTAATTCTATTATTTGAATTTAAGAGTTACAATTAAGCAGTGATTTTATTATCCTTAATTCCTCTTTACTATTCTGGTGGCAGTTAGTAAATTGGAAGTTTGGAAAATATTTTGTGGCAATTCGATGTGGCTCGGTTGTTGGATTAAAGCTTAATTATAATTCTTTAATTTATTATTTTAACTCTCATATCTATTGAAGTGATGATTGCCCATGTTGTTGAGTTGGAGGATTGATTATTATCATCGTTTATTCGTGTGTTTCATTTTCATTTCTTTTATCAAAATTCATTTCAATTATTTTTATTAAAAAACCAAAAAAGAAGTATTTTAATTTCAGTTTAAGTTACTCGCATTAATTATTAGGAATTAATTTCATTTTTCGGTCCCTCAAAGTGAACACGACCCGGATTGATACTATATTACATTAATTCGGTTAAATTATTTTTGACGCGGATCTAAGGCGACTAAGGATCCGCTTGTCTGTTAACCCAGATATCCAAACAAGTGTATCCGAATAAGGTAGCCCATTGAATTTTCTTTGTAAACAGCTTCCCCGCCTCAGTACTAAGGTTCCATCTGATCCAATCTGTCCCTTGTAAGGAAGAGAAGACAACCCATTTTGAGGGATGAACAATAGATAGCCATCTGTCACGAGCATTCTGGCAATCTCTCAATAGGTGCATGGAGTCTTCATCCTGAGGGCATATAAAAAGGCATTATGCAGAAGCTTCAATCCCTCTTTCTGCTCTGAGTTGTGTGGTGTGCGCTCTGCCGTGGGCGAATAGCCACATGAAAGCGTTCATCTTCTTCGGTACTTCCCATTTCCATAGTTTTCTTCATATGCTATCTTCTTGTTGGTGGATACCCGCAAATAGAAAATGATATGCAGATTTAACAGAAAAGCGACCATCAGAGGATGGTCTCCAAATGTATAAATCCTCTCCTCTCTCCTCACGGAGGTGGGTGGGCACTCATGATGCAATTAGTAGTATGAGGGTGAAACCAGGTTCTTAGCTTCTACACATCCCACTCTCCATTCACATTAATGTAATCAGCTACCCTTTCTTTTGTGTCAATAATTTCCTCAGCGCTCGGGACCGGGGGGACCAGATTGAGACCTTTACTCACGAAGCTAGCTCCTGGAACAAAAATCGAGTAGGTAATATACTTACAAGAAAGAAAAGGATCATGCAGAGAATTGAAGGGGTGGAGAGATCTAGAAGCAGGCGTGATAATCTGCACCTAATGCAAACTGAGAAAGAGCTTTGGAAAGAATATAACAGAGTTCTGGCTCAAGAAGAATTAATCTGGTTTCAAAAATCAAGATGTCAATGGCTGAACTAGGGAGATAAGAATATAAAATACTTCCACACTACTGCAATTCTC
>JANTPZ010097214.1:0-41037 GCA_025593235.1 Vachellia pachyceras
TTTACTGAATACAAGTTGTGTCAGAGAAAGTATCAGCCCATACCCAGCCGCAGCACAAACTGTGCTTATGAACCCAATCACATATTTCTTTTCTGAAACTTGAGTGATGGATTCTGAAGCACCAGCCGAAGAAGAAGAAACGGTTCGAAGAACGAGGAGGATGGACGAGATTGTTAAGAGGACTATGGAGTTTATGATGTAAGGTGTGAATTTCTGTGAGTTAAGGAAGAAGGAGAAGAAGGCGTTGAAGGCTAATTTTGATGAGCCAATAAGAGAATATGTGGAAACAGGAAGGTAAGAGAGGCCTGTAGAGTATAAGAAGAAATCTAATGAAAGGAGGAGGCCAAGGGAGACATAGACAGAAGCTAGCATGAAAGTAGAAGTTTGCTTATCATTGTAACTGCGAATGGTATGATTGGCAGTGGTGGAGCGTTTGGATGCAGGAATAGTATAGGAATGGGAGAAGAACAGGGAAACCCACGAGTTGAACGAGTGATCCTATCCATTTGCTATTTCCACCTTCTTGATAATACAGTCTTCCCAGGAGTGTTGCACTTGATTGGCCCACCAACGCAAGAACAACGTAAAAGCATATTCTTAACCAATGCTGATATTTCTTTTTCTGTTTTATTACAGTAGTATTTTTTTCGCTGCACAAATTACCATTATCCCCATTAGGAATAATTGATTCGGTTGCTCCTTCAGATACTGAAAAAACAATAAATGAAAATGTTAATAAATGAACTCTATATTTTTTGTGTGTGATTCGTAATTTCAGAAGAGGAAGAAAGAAATTAAATTTATTATATACCTATTATTTTGTGGAGCTGCACTTCTTGTGCTTCTCCCATGGCAAATTTGAACAAATTTCACAAGAGTCGAGAGGAGAAGGAGAAATGGTGGGTGTTGCTGTAATACTACACTTCGGTTTTTCATTTAACACCGAAGTTGTATTTGACTATATGCATGGCTTTTATATTATTTGTTGTGCTACTGCTGTATGCATGGTTTCACCATTTACAAAATTACTTTGAAAAGGCATTATTGGTGAAGCCAAAAAGCCATTTGATATTTTAAAAATTAATAATATTTCTTTTATAATAATATATTCAATACTTTTTTATACAAACAATACATTCAATACTTATATATATATATATATATATATATGCGATATATACATCTCATATGGCGACCAGCCAGTATATAATTTTTCTTAATTAGTTTACCTATTGGTTGGCATTAAGGACAGGTCATTATATTGATAAAATATATCATCACATAAAAGGAAAAATTGAGATTCTCATGTATGATCAAGTGGCACACCTCTTAATTAAACATGCGAATGTTTATATATTAATTTTCAGTTTAGTAATTATTTAGTTATATCTCAACTTGCTTGTGAATAATTTTACTTATTCTACCTCTTCATGGAACTAAAGTGAGGATACTATAAATAGCGGAATATACATATATATTGAAGGTAGGGACAAATAAACTATATATTTAATTTGTTTCACTAGATATCAAAATTATGCTATTTATCTAAGGCAAAATTAATCTTTGAATCTTTCAACTTTTAACTCACTTATAACTTCGTCTTTTAACTTTGATTCCACTCGGATTTAATCCATCAACTTTTAACTCGTCTATAATTCAATTCCTCAATTTTTTTCAGTTTTATATTATGATCATTTTCATCCACAACTCAGTCATACGTCGCAAAACACCTCAAAAGTTGTTCCACCTCAGCTCCACGTATATTTTTTTAAGAAAAAGTAAATAAAAGAAGAAAGGGCTGGAGAGGACGGAAACTACAGAGAAGCTCGCCAGCATCCATGGTATCTGAAGAGCAAGACAGCCACAATGATAAGCTGGTCAAAGAAAGCCGGCACCAACTTTGGCACTTAGTAATGTTAGGAAATAATCCTTATTGTCATTTTAATTATCTATACAGTGTAACCATGCAACCGTCTTCTGTTGCACTCTTGCGTGCTGCCAAGTCTGTTACAACAGAAACGCTGATGTGGCACTAATACAATGCTACAAAAGGAAATGGTTGGGCACTGCTCTGGCAGCTCAACAGATTAACAAAACAGTTCTCCCGCATTTTTCTATCTTGGTATCAGAGGAAATCGTCACCATGTCAACTTCATCAACCTCCAATAATTCAACCTCCTCGACGTCCTCATCTTCTGCATCTGCAAGAATGTACGCTCTCTTTAGCTCCTCAGGTCAAACCTCTGCTATTAAGTTGGATCTCAACAACTTCTTGGTTTGGGAATCCATTGTGCTCCCACTGATAGAGGAAAATCAATTAGAGGCTCACATCAACGAAACTGTAAGTGCTCCTGCATGATTTCTCACCTCAACTCCTAATCCAACGTTCACTGCTTGGTTCTCTGTCGACTGACTCCTTGTCGGATGGCTGCGTAATACAAAGACTCAAGACGTTGCTGCGCAGCTGCTTCATTGTAAAACTGCTGAGGATCTTTGGATGGCTGCTAAAGAATTAACGTGCGCTGCTACAAAGGCTCGTGTCGTGGTTATCAAAAATGAGCTCCATCAAACCAGGAAAAATACTCTCAAGATGGATGAGTATTTAAACAAGATGAAAACGTTGGCTAATGAACTTACTTTAGCTAGATCTCATGTTGCCACAGATGGTCTCATTCTACACACGCTAAACGGACTGGATGCAGATTATAATGCTATAGTTGTCAAGCTTTTGGACAAGACATGCATTACTTGGGTTGAAGCGCAAGCTGCTCTGCTTGCATTTGAAAGTCGTCTTGATCAGCTATCTCATTTTTCCTCTCTATATGTACAATTCTGCTTGAATTCATTATTCATGTTGAAAGATTTAGGTCCATTATATTATTTTCTGGGTCTTGAAATTCATAGAGATAGATCTGGGATCCATCTTGGTCAGACTACGTGTGTCTTGGATTTACTGAAGAAGTTTGGAATGCTCGAGTGTGCTCCTATTGCAACTCCTTTAGTCACAGGCCGCAAATTCTCAATGACAGATGGAGAACTGATGAAAAATCCCACTCTCTATCATCAAGCCATCGATTCTCTTCAATATCTAACCTCAACTCGACCGGATATTGAATTTTCTGTGAACAAACTTAGTCAATTTCTCTCTCAGCCAAGAAAGCCTCATTTTCAGGCAGTCAAATGAATTTTTCGATATCTGAAAGGGATAGTTAGTCTTGGTCTACATTTAACAACAATTAAATCATTTCAGTTGGCTGTGTACACGGATGCTGACTGAGCAACAGATGAAGATGACAGACATTCTATAGGGGAATCTGCATTTATTTTGGAGGGACTTTGGTCTCATGGTCTTCCAAGAAATAGCATGTTGTATCGAGATCCAATGCAGAGTCCGAATGTCGGGTCCTTGCTAATGGTGCTGCTGAGGTAAAATGGCTCAATTCACTAATGACAGAGCTTGGCTTATTCTTCTCAGACCTTCAGTGATGTGGTGCGGCAACATGAGTGCCAAGGCTCTAGCAAGCAATCATGTACAGCACTCCAGAAGCAAACATATAGATATCGACATTCACTTCATTCATGACTTTGTCCACTCTGGTCATATACAGATAAGGTACATTCCCTCGGAGCATCAGATGGCAGACCTCCTAACAAAGGCCCTGACCGTGTCACGCTTTCAAATACTCAGAGACAAACTCGGGATGCTTACTGCACCCTCTCATTTATGGTGGAATGTTAGAAAATAATCCTCATTGTAATTTTAATTATCTGTACAGTGTAACCATGCAACCGTCTATGGTTGCACTCTTGCGTGCTGCCAAGTCTGTTATAACAAAAACGTTGATATGGCACTAATACAATGCTATAAATGGAAATGGTTGGGCACTGCTCTGGCAGCTCAACAGATTAACAAAACAGTTCTCCCGCGTTTTTCTATCTGGTAGCATGGGCACCGTGGAGATATGCTATGCATTTGTAAGAGAGAAGCAGAAGAACTCCCAACATAGAAAGAGACTAGTAGCAACATTCAAGCAGTAGAAAGAGAAGAGCTAGCAGATCCTTCGCAGTGAATCAGAGTAACAATGGTGTGGAGGCATTATGAAAGTCCCAGGAAGGAGAAATATGGGTGCAGCACCTCATTCTCAATCTCCCGCAAGAGCAAGAACAAATGAAATTAAAGACTTTTGAATCTCAACAGTTGTGATGTGGTTGTCTTGCTCTTCAGACACCATGAACGCCGACAAGCTTTTCTGTAGTTTACGTCCTCTCCAGCCTTTTCTGCTTTTATTTAATTTTCTAAAAAAAGTCTAGGTGGAGGTGAGGTGGAACAAATTTTGAGGGTGTTTTGCTATGTATGACTGAGTTATGAATGAAAATGATCATAATATAAAAATTGAAAAAGATGAGGGACCGGGTTCAACGGAGTTAAAAGTAGAGGAATTGAATCACGTCAAATTATGGTTGAGTGACTAAATTACAAGTGAACTAAAAGTTGAATGGTTAAAATATTAATTTTCCCTTAATTTAATTATAATCTTATTGTATTATATCAAATTACATATAACTGTGTCTACACAAAAAATCTAATGCCCGTTTAGTACACGGAACTGATTTTGATGGAATTGGAAGTAGAAGTGGAACTGGAATTGGAAGTGATATTAAAAGTATGTTTAATATGTTGGAAGAAGTGGGTATTATTTTAATTTTATATTTATATTTATAATATGAAAATACTAATATACTCTCTACAACAAAAAATTTCTCTTCTTCCCCAAAAAAATTCTTTCCCTTCCCACCCAATCCAGCAGCAATTCCAACTAACACATGTGGAGATCGAGAGACAAAGATCGAAGAGCATAGCAGATCGAAGAGCTTGGCAGATCGAAGAGAAGAGGAGCTAAGAGAGAGCTGGAGCTGTGGGGATGAGAAGCGTAGACTATGAGTGGAGTTGCAACAAAAACTAGAGAAGACGAGTTGAGGCAATAAAAAGGAACAAAGGCATCGGTTCTGTTGTGAACCCACAACCAGTCGAGTGCAGCAAAGGAAAGCTATTGGAGAAGAAGTCGATGTCGGAGAAGAAGAAGGCGGTAGGTCATCGCCGTCGCAAGCCATTACAAGGTCGTCACTGTCGCTGCAAGACTTCATTGTTCACCGTCACCGTCCTCCACCAAGTTCACCGTCGTCCTCCACGTTCACTATCACCGTCCTCCATCAACTTCGTCATTGTTTTGTGGTTTCGTTCCCTGGAGCTTTGAGGGTAGAGGTGGAAATGAAGAAGGAATTTGTGTTGGAACTCAATTCCATGGGCAAGAGGTTAGAACCGAGTTCCAACAATTTTTTAATGGAACTGGAACCCACTTCCGCAGCACCAAACACACAAAAATTTGATTCCAATTCTAGTTCTAATTCTCTAGCCCCAATTCCCTGTTACCAAACGGGGCATAAGGAAACCACCAATTGAGTTGAGTGACTTTTTCATTACTCCGCGCCAAGGTAAATGCAGAGAATTTTGGACGTAGATTACTAAACTGGCCTTGTTTGGTATAAAGACAAAAGGGAGGCACAATGCAATAAAATAAAATAAAAAATGAGAAATATTTTTAGAATAAATCTTAGGTCAAGTTTCTTAGATTCATTGCCCTGGTCTCCCCAAAAGAAGATGGCAAGCATCCATGGGCACAACATCACACAAAAATTTGTCATAGTAACTGCTCCCAATAGAGAAATTAACCCAACATTGTTTGGAAATGTTTTCCTCGCTTTCAGTGGTGAGCCATTGTAGCCTGTAAGGATGCGGATGATCATATGTGGGTAACTTCAATTTTTACACCATGTAGTAGGACATTACATTTTCATAGCTCCTACTATCAATGATGACGTTACAAACCTTACCTTGGGTAGTGCATCTAGTGTGGAAGATGTTACTTCGTAACCATGGCTCTTCTGTAATTACAGAAGAATGCAAATTTCACCTAATTACCAGAGCCTCACCTTAATCTGCATGCGTAACCTCCTTGTCATATACCGGCTCAGTTTCAGTAACAGTGGTCTCCTTCTGTTCATCATCTTCGGGCGCGTCTTGCACTTGTCCTTCCTTAATGGTGACAATCCTTCGATTTGGACAATCTGTGGCAATATGGCCTTATCCCTGGCATTTGTAGTATTTGATTG
Source organism: Vachellia pachyceras (assembly GCA_025593235.1). Taxonomy (NCBI): domain Eukaryota; kingdom Viridiplantae; phylum Streptophyta; class Magnoliopsida; order Fabales; family Fabaceae; genus Vachellia; species Vachellia pachyceras. Next base: position 6,172 of record JANTPZ010097214.1, read on the forward strand.
TCTTAGAGCTTGACTCCTTGGTGAGACTTGTGTGTAGTGCTCAACTGTGATTTCTCTCAATAGCTAACCTGCTTCTCTACTCGAATAGACAGTCGGATCACATCATCCAAAGTCCAATACTATTGAAGCTGGAATGGGCGACTGATGTCAGTATTCAAGCAGGCAAGATAACGAGCTATTGTCTGTTCCTCTTTCTCCTGGATATCGCACTTCATCATAAGTTTCTCAAATTCCCTAGTGTATTCTTCGACGGACATCGATTTTTGCCGAAGATTCTGCAATTCGATGAAATTGTCCTGGTGGTAATGTTCCGGTATAAATTTCCTGGTGAGCTGGCGCTTCATTTTCTCCCAAGTCACAATCTTGGACTTTCCTTCTCGTGCCCGCTTTCGCTTAAGATTTTCCCACCATATCAAGGCGTGCTTCTTAAGTTTGAGGGCAACAATCTTAACTTTCTGTCCATCCGAAATCTCTTTGTACTCAAATACCCGCTCAATAGTGTGAAGCCAATCCACAAATTCGTCGGGCTGAAGTTGTCCTTAAAATTCGGGAATGTCCACTATTATGTCATTGTGGCGGAATCCATGCCTATGTTCGCGGTGGCTTTCAGTTGATGACGAACTGATGCTGCCTACCTCATATTCAGGGGTTTCTCTGTTTTCATCAAGCATAGCTTGTTGCAGCTCTACAGTTGCTTCCAGCTGTTGAAGTCGTCCTCTCAATTCTTCTATCTCCACTTCATGCACGGATTTCATCTTGGAGGCATTCTGAGGTCTAAACCGCAAGTTTAGGGGCAAAATGAAATTTTTTTTGGAAGGTTCAGGGGTAAAATTGGAAAGTTGAGGGATAGATTCTAGTTTCTAGAAGTTTCAAGGGCAAAATTGGAATTTTTGGAATTTCTGGGCAATATGGCGATTTCTGGAGGTATCAGGGGCAAAATCGGAATTTTCTGGGGGTAATATTGCAATTTCTGGGAATTTCTCTGGTCAAATTGCAATTTCTAGGGTCAAAATGCAATTTTTGGGGCCAAATTGTGATTTTTGCAAAATTCTGGGGTCCAAAATGTATTTTTTGCAATTTTATAGGTCAAAATGTATTTTTTTTGCAAAATTCAGGGGCAAAACTGTAATTTTTTGCAAACTTCAGGGGCTAAATGTAATTTTTGCAAAAATCTGGGGAACAAACTGTAATTTTAGTCAAATGTTGGGGCAGAAATGTAATTTTCACCAAAGTTTGGGGCAAAAATGTAATTACCGAAAGTTTGGCTGAATGGGACAAATGACTTGACAGTTTGGAAACGTGGCACAATTTGAGTAGGTGACTGGATGGTCTTGTTGACGTGGCAGTGACCTTTGACTGGGTGGCGTGGCAGGGCCTGACATGTGGCAGCGTTTGACTGGATGACGTGTCGCTGGCTGTGCAAGGTTGCTGACGTGGCGCTAACGTCAGCATCTTCAACCTCCATCAGCGCGTGAAGCGCATGTTCAACGGTGCCAGCACGTGGACCTCTGGTGACAATGCGTGGAGGCACGTGCGGCTTCCTTCCGGCGACGGAAAACTCTATTCCAAGGTTTTCCGACCTCATAAGCACAATGGCGATGTCTGTTTGGCTGAAAAATGTATGAAAGTGCGAGTTTCGAGAGGGCAGTAACCCTCTATTTTTCCCTCTCTCTGAATTTCACTCCCCGGACATTTTTCAGGAAGTTCCCTCTCTCTGGAACCAGGCTCTGATACCAAAATGGTACAGGAATCGATGGAGTTCACTCCTGAACTCTTGAGCTCACTCCTGAACTCTTAACTCACTTAAACTCTCTTAACTCAAGTCTGCCTATTACAACACAAATGGCCTCCTATTTATAGCAATGGATGGCCGACAAAAATGGAAAATGGACTGCTTGCGTTCACATAGTTTTCAACAATGGCTGCTCCTCTGTTTTCAATAATAACCGCTTCTTTTTGGTGCTTCCCTGGTGGCTGCACTCTGTTTCTGCTTTTCGGTGGCTGCATCAATTTGTTTTTGATAGGGTAATATATATATACACACACATATTAGTATGCGGTCAGGATCTGGAACTCAGTTCATTCCCTTGGCTGATGGAACCCACTTCCATCATTTTTTATGGAAGTGAGTTCCATGGCACCAAATTGCCCAAAGCATGGAATCTGGTTCCACTTCCACTTCTCCAAGCCCAGTTCCCATGTACCAAACGGAGCATTAATCTTACATGGTGTACTTCATACACCGGACATTTGATGGAATTTAGTTTTTATATTGTGTCTTCTAAATTATGAGTTTATGGATGTTATTGGTAATTTCAACTTGCATGGCTGTTTCGTTAGTTCCTCCGATATAACTGTTGACATGAATATCTGTCATGCTAGATAAGGGCACAAATCAGAATCAAATGATTAAACTAGCAAAAGAAGGTTTACTAGGTAAAATTCCAAACATGGAAATGGCCTTAGGTGAAAGTTGTTTAGTTGGCAAGGCAACTAGAAAACCTTTCCATATAGAAACTAGAGCTGAAAATCCATTGGATTTAGTCCATTCTGATATATGTGATCCCATAAGTGTGAGGGTTAGACACGGAGCTTGGTACTTCATTACCTTTACTGATCACTTTTCACGATATGATCACGTCTATTTGATTTCAAATAAGTCTGAAGTGCTAGAGTGTTTTAGACAATGCATGAATGAGTGAAGAATCAAATGAAACATAAAATTAAAGGATTACGTACTAACCGAGGTCGTGAATACTTATCCAATTAGTTTAAAAGGCTCTGTGAAGAAAAATGAATAATTAGGTAACTAACTATCCTTGCACTCTACAACAGAACGGAGTGTCTAAGAGAAGAAATGGAACTCTTCTAGACATGGTTAGGTCGATGATGGCTCAAGCAAACTTGCCAATTTCATATTGGGGTGATGCTTTATTAACAGCAGCTTTCATACTTAACCGTGTACCCTAAAAACAGTTACTTCCACACCCTATGAGTTATGGACGAAATGTAAGCAAGATCTAAGTACCTCAAAACTCTGGGGGTCGGCTGCTTACATTCATAATTATTCCCATAAGTATAGGAAGTTAAGTCTTAGACGAAAGAAATGTATCCTTTTAAGATACTTAAAAGAATCAAAAGGATACGTTTTCATAGGTGAAAACGAATATGGAATAGTAACTAAAATTGAATTAAGGGACACCGTATTTATGGAAAGTGAATTTCCTGGCAGAGGAGAGATGGATCGAACATTATCTTTTTATGAGACACAAGAGCAAGATAGTGCAGATTGATCTAATGATCCCCAATCGCCTCAATATATCGATTTGAGTGGGAGATTAGAAGGCTTTTACAAAGGCCAAGACAAGACAAACGAAAGAAACAAGGGGTTTTTACAAAAAGGAGTGACAAGGGAAATGTACCCAAGAGGCGCTTCCCAATAGAGGGGGAAGCACTCATGGTCACTCCGGATGAAGATGATGAGCCATGTTACAAGAAGCCTTGTCGTGCCTTGCCAAAGATGAATGGAAGAAAGCAATAGAAAAAGAGATTGATTCAAAGAAAAGAATCAAGCCTGGGAACTTGTTGATCTACCAAAAGGTCAAAAGGCCAATGAGAACAAATGGGTTCTCAAAATAAAAAGAAAAGTAGGTAGATCAATTGACAAGTATAAGGCACGTCTGGTAGCGAAGGGATATACATAACAGGAATGTATCAATTACGAAGACACCTTCTCACCTGTTTTACTCTTTAATTCAATAAGATTGATTCTAGCAGTAGTAAGTAGTTTATTTTTGGAGTTACATCAAATGGATGTGAAAACTGCATTTCTAAACGGATACGTGGATGAAGAAATCTCTATGGAAAAACTATTAGGTTTCATAAAGAAAGGTTTAGAGAGAAAAGTTTATAAGCTCAAAAGGTCCATTTATGGACTGAAGCAATCATCCAGACAGTGGTACTTGAGGTTTCAGAGAGCGATAACATCATACAATTTTGAAACGATTAAAGAAGACCACTGCGTCTACATCAAACGATTTGATGATAACTTTGTGATGTTGTCATTATATGTAGACGATATACTATTAGCCGGAAATAGCCTAAATTTGAGCTTAGCCATCAAAGAATGGCTGTCATCGAATTTTAAGATAAAAGATATGGGAGTAGCAGAGTACATACATGGAGTTAAAATCCAAAGGGATCGCTCAAGGAGAATTCTATTTCTTTCACAAGAGAATTACATTAAGAAAATTTCAAGTGATTCAACATGAGTCATTGCAATCCTTTAGACATCTTGGTAGCCACTGAAGTTAGGCTGAATCTTGAAATGTGTCCCAAGACTGAATCAGCTAAGAAAAGAAAGGAAAGAATTCCTTAAGCTAGTGTCGTTGAAAGTCCAATGTATACAATGATGTTACAAAACTAGATATTTGTTTTGCAGTTGGACTGGTAAGTAGGTTTCAGTCAAATCCTGGCGAACAGTATTGGAAAGTTGTGAAAAGGATTATGTGATACTTAAAGGGCACAATGAATTATAACTGACTTATCAATGAAGTGATCTACGACTCCTTAGATACTCCGATGCTGATGTAGGCGGAGATGAAGTTGAACAAATGTCAACTTCAGGTTGTACCTTCTTACTAAATAATGGTGCCATAAGTTAAAGTGGCAAGAACTAGATGTGCATAGCCCTACATTGAATGCAAGCTGAGTTTGTGGTTTGCACTGCGGCAATGTAAGAGGCTATATGGCTGAAAATATTTATTAAACACTTTGGATTTGAAAGTGAAAGTACAAATCTTGTATTAATATATTGTGACAATATAGCAGTGAAACTCAAAGTTAGCAAATAACTTGCCTTCCCCATCTCTCCACTCCCAACCCTCCATACTCTCCACTCCCCAACAGCCCTATCACTGTTACCAAACATGCCACAACTGAAGGATACATCATCATGTCCAAAATCGTCTTGAAGCTTTTGTTCTTCACAACTTTACTGAATACAAGTTGTGTCAGAGAAAGTATCAGCCCATACCCAGCCGCAGCACAAACTGTACTTATGAACCCAATCACATTTCTTTTCTGAAACTTGAGTACTGGATTCTGCAGTAGAAGAAGAAGCGGTTTGAAGAACAAGGAGGATGGAGGAGATTGAAGAAGTGGTTTGAAAAACATGCGTATGTTTACATATTAATTTTCAGTTTTAATAATTATTTAGTTATATCTGAACCTGATTGTGAATAATTTTACTTATTTTACCTCTTCATGGAACTAAAGACAGGATACTAAATAGGGAAAATCAGTCATAGGTCCCATGTAAGCTAAAAAACTTGCAAATGGTCCCAAGCTTTTAAATAATTGATGCCAAGTCCCATGAGACCTTTTAATAGTTAATTGGATTATGGAAAAGACCAGATTGCCTTAACCAATATGTAAAGCAAGCATTTTTTTGAAAGGGAATTGGGTTGAAAGTTTCGACCTAACTGTTCTTGGCTCCACGAAAATTGCGCTCAACCGTCGTCGCTACTCTGCTTGCCTGAAGCCGTAGCCGTCGCCGTTCTTAACCGATAGGTTCATGATCAGATATGTGGGTTATTATTCTTGCTCTTTCCACTGAACTGGACACTGTTATCAGACTCCAAATCTTTTTAGCTATCAGAATCCGCTCTCAAACTCTCAATGCAGTTCTTCGATATACAAAAATGTAACGCCTCTTGTTCCATTTTTTTTAAAACGCATTTCTCATTTTGTATAAAGCATTTTTCTTTTCCTTTTCTATCTATTACTTTCCTATGCAATTATTGAGTTTTTATGCTACCTCTTCACTCTATTCCACCCTCCCCCGGGAGAAAGTTTCATTTTCTCAGTTTCTGTCTGCCTGGTTGTACCTATGACATGGCTGGGATTTGAAATCAGAGGAGCTTCTTATTTCGTTTTTGTTCTAAGAATTTGTTTTCGTTCTGAATCATACTAGTTGAGCCAACAAACCAAATATCAATGTCTGTTGGGGGTGGGGGTGTTCAGAGCTTTCAAATTCCATTTGATGCTAGCATTACATGCAAGTTAGCTATTGGTTGTGCATAAATTTCATATGCTCCATGACTCTTGGATGGTCATTGACAGCAACATTCTGTAATTCTTTTTTTTTTGTATTAATGACATGGCTTTCTGTGAGAGTAGAAAAATGATCGTCTTTAGAGTGCCCTTTTTTTTGGAATTTTAATGCTGTTCCCAGTCTGTTATAGGAATTCATGCTTTTCAGACTCAACTTCATTGTGGTGATTATAATTATATAGGACAGATCCATGGAGAGTGATCATACAAATATGAATTATTCCTTGCCCTCTTCATGCGCCAGTTGCTTTCGACCTTTCTCTTTTGGGGTTAGAAACTTAGAGCTTTCTCACCATGCCTCCCCTTGCCAAGTTGGCTTCCTGATGACCTAATCTGATAGATTTCATTTTCCAAAATTTATTGTGGGGCAGGTTGGCAATCCTGAGGCAGATCATTCATGCTGGGATAGGCCTGAAGACATGACTGAGGCTCGGCCACTTGTACAGGTTAACACCTCTAGTCCTGGAACAGATGTAGCAGCTGAAACTTGAAGGGTTTACAAGGAGGAAGAGGGTCATGTTTTGCACACATTTTGTTGGACTGTCATCAATGACTGTGATGTACACATTTTTTTGTAATCAATGACTGTGATGTAAATCACATTTAGTATTGATATGTAAAGTGTACATATAGTTTTATGAGTTATAATTTAATTTGCACTTTGATGTTTACCTATGAACAATTACTTGGTTTATAGATGTCAACTATGCAATGGATACAGGTTCTGAGAAATATTGGTTGTTGAATACAGGTTCTGAAACATATTGGTTCTGATTTTCCATTTACAACCCAAGCAGCCCCATTTAGAACCTCACCAGGAACCATTTACAACACAAGCAGCTCCCATTTACAACCTCACCAGCTACCATTTACAACCCAAGCAGGCACCATTTACAACCCAAGCAGCCCCCATTTACAACTCAAGCAACTCCCATTTACAATCTCACCAGCTACCATTTACAACCCAAGCAGGCACCATTTACAACCCAAGCAGCCCCCATTACAACCCAAGTAGCCCCCATTTACAACCCAAGCAGCCCCCATTTACAACCTCACCAGCTATCATTTATAACCCAAGCAGGCACCATTTACAACCTAAGCAGCCCCCATTTACAACCCAAGCAGCTCCCATTTACAACCTCACCTGCTACCATTTACAACCCAATCAGGCACCATTTACAACCCAAACAGCTGTGGACAATGATGCAATCTCAACATTTCTCTGAGTCAAATCCTCAAATGTTTTAATAGTCAGCTAACTCCTTGGCATAAGCAGTTGTGGACACAGTCGAAGGCATTATGTTGGAATTGTGCAGTTGGGGATTTGTGGGAAACCTGAACAGCTTCACAGTGGCCACACCAGCTGCACTTTCTCTCACATCTTGGTGGCCTTGACCCCATTTGTGCCCTCACTATCGACTTATCCTCATCAGCCTACACAAAATGTCATTCTCTAGATCATTTAAACATTAGTCTTGATCAAATCAGTTGCCAAGAAGACATCTAAAAAATTAATTAGTCAAGAAACGTCAATTTTGTTTTACAAGATATACAGCTGCTAACCACATAGTGATTAACATGTAAGGAGGAAGAATGCACCATCCCAAAATTCTCTACAATTCCTCCACTGACAGGCAGCAAATAGAATCTGTATGGAGGGAGAGTTGACATCAATACTTGCAGTACATCCTCAAACCTCATCCAATCATTCACATTCCCAGAAAGTGATTGGAATGGTTTAATCTGCAGCAAAGAAATTTTTTTGAAAACAACTTCTCAATGCCTAAGAAGAAATGATGTAATGAATTAAAAACAAAAACGTTGGGTTTAAATAATAGTGGGGGGCAATTCATATAAAAGACTAAACACGAAATTATTCTTGTTTACAAATTTACCTGCACAATTGGGTGTTCTCTATCTTCTAGTGTCTGAAACATGCCAGAGCTAGTCTTGGCCTTGCTCTTCAGAGTCTACGAAAGATGAAGGAAAATCAGATAAGATGCAAGTTGGCAGGCTACAAACTATTATTCTTATTTGAAGGACACATACAATTGAGAATCTGATAGGCTATAAAATTGAAAGGAAGGAGGAGAAAGTACAATTACAATTTACAAGAGTGAATGTTAAGACTTTGGAGAGGATCCAGATGACAATTGAAAATAAAAATGATTAAAAAAACAAATCAACACCTCTGGGCATCAGGTGGAGCAAGTTGGCCATGGATAGGAGAAAAGAGATCGAGAGCACTCTTGAGTGACTTGAAACATAATTTCTTTAGTGATTGGGGCTTTCTGAAAGAGATTAGACATGAGAACAGCAGGTTCGGTAGGTCTCTTGGGAGAGAAAAATTTCGAAGCGAAATACCAAAAGACGGCCATTCGAATGATTCCGGTGATTGTTTGTCCGAAGCCACCTTGTTGCTGCTGTTGCCTCCCCTTAGGCCGTTGAGCTCCTACTGCAGCGGTCATCGACGGCGCCATCGTTTGGAACGGAGAAATTTGCAGAGATAATTTGGAGAACCAAAAGAGCCTTGCTTTACAGATTGCTTAAGGGCAATCTGGTCTTTTCCACATTCCATTTAACTATTAAAAGGTCCCATGGGACCTGACAGTAGTTATTTCAAGATTCCATTTGCTAGTTTTTTGTCTTCCTTGGGACCTATGGCTGATTTTCCCTACTAAATAAATAGCGGAGTATATATATCCAAGGTGGGGCCAAATAAGCTATATATATTTAATTTTTTCCCGCTAGATATTAATATCTATTATAATTATTCTATTTAATTTAAGGGAAAATTAATCTTTCAATTTTAACTCACTTATAACGCAATTCATCAACTATAGCTCGACTTGATTCATTCCTTCAACTTTTAACTTGTCAATAACTCGTTCCCTCCTTTTTTTTTTGTTTTTTATATTATCATCATTTTCATTCATAACTCACCCATACGTGGCAGAACACCTCAAAATTTGTTTCACCTCGGCTCCTCCTAGATTTTTTTAAGAAAAATTAAATAAAAGAAGAAAGGGCTCGAGATGACGGAAACTACAGAGAAGTTCACGATCATCCATGGTGTCTGAAGAGCAAGACAGCCACAATAAAGATAAGTTGGTCTAAGAAAGCCAGCACCAACTTCGGAAATCTATATATATATATATATATATATATATTATCCAATCAAAAACATATATTTATCATTATTTTTATCTAAAACTATTAAAAATATGAAATAGACTTGGGATAAGTTTCTTATATCTATTATTTTAAACAATCGAATCACATTTAACCATGTGCCCAATTTTTAAAATATTATTATTTGACCATAAATTAACATGAAAAAACTAGGATACATGTCTGTGTGTGATTAAAGAATTTAACACGATAGATCTAAAAAACTTGACCAAAGATTTATTCTAAAAATATTTCTTGTTTTTTATTTTATTTTTTTTTATCTTTTTGCATTGTGCCTCCTTTTTTGTCTTTATACCAAACAAAGCCAGTTCAGCAATCTACTCAGTTGGCGGAGGAATGCAAAAGTCACTCAACTCAGTTGTCATTTAACTTATTTTATTATCTTGTTACATGTTTTAGAAAGTAATTCAAAGAGAAGATCTTAGGTGAAGAAAGAAAGAGGAAGATCAGAGGATATATAAATATATGGAGAAGGAGCAACACGCAAAGGAGGGAATCAAATTTTGATAGATATATAAAGTCTCCTGGAATGATGAAACACAATACGCACACACACACACACACATTCAGTTTAAATCTTATTGTCTGCTTAATGTCTGATCTACGTTAAGTATGAATGTGAGAAATTTAGATTAACTTCGGAGGGGGATTTTAATTGGACCTTTAAGCTGAGTAATGTGATATTAGAATTTATTTTTAATTTGCCTTTAGGATAGTAATATATTTACGAGATTCATATAATTATATTAGAGGGAGGTCGTTCGAGTTAATGCCTCTTGAATGGCTATTTAAGAAATAATAGTTTTATTTAAGAGATGGTTGTAAATGATCGGAAGACCAGCTTCTATTTATACTTTAGATTAACAAGTTAAATTTAAATATATTTATTTGGGTGATTACATGCTCTAAAACTTAAAGAAATGATTAGCCACTCTAAATTACTTGTGTCCATTACTATTTTCTATCGAATTATAATTAATATTTTATTTTATTTGAATTTATATTTTTATTATTCATATTTCATTTTTTCAACTTAAAATGAAATTTATATTTTTAGTGCATATTTACCTATTAAATTGAGTCTATGTGAGATTGATATTGATTTATCATATATTATTTTTACTATCCGTGATAATTAAATTTTGGTAGCATCAAATAAGCACAGGTGATAAGGGGCGAAAGGGATAGAAGAGAAGATTGCAAAGGAAGAATAAGAAAAGCAAAGCTTGGGAAGGATACTCATTCCCCACTTTTTCCATGCCGGCGAATCAGTTACCATATCGAAAATAGTTATAAGCCTATGTTTAATAAAAAAAAATAACCATACTATTTTAACGATACAGTAGTGTCCCTTTTTACGTAAACAAGTCATTTCACTCCGCACATCGTTGGCCTTCACCGTCAGGTGCCGATCCCCTTGGCCCTTCACCATCTTCGACGTCCCACTCTCCCTCAGATCATCGACTCTGCTTTAGGCTTCCAATAGTCCCTTTGGCCTAATCTCTCCCTCAAATGATGATAACCTGGCCTCTCACCTCTTCGCTAAATATGAGATCCATTGGATGCTTCGATTTTTTACGATGAGGTCTAATGTTCAATACTTCTGTGATGAGGGGATCCGTTCGATTTTTGCGACCAGAAAGCACCAAATCTGTGTTGACAAAGCTTCTTCTTTTATGTTTCCTCTCCTTTTTCATAATCCATGGATGCCAATGTTGATGAAGGGGAGGTAGTTTTTTTAGACTGTTTTTTCTTTCAGATTATTAATTTTTCTCTGTTTACTGTTGATGATGATGAATGCAGTGGGGGTTTTTTTTCCTCTTAGATTTATTTTATGGATGCTAATGATGATGGTGGAGGGAAATATTTGTTGATCTATCCTGTATTTTTGGACTTTCGTTGATCTTCCCAGAGTTTGGTTTTGATTAAGCAATTGCTTCCGTTGTAAAATTTTGCAACTTAATCTTCCCAGTGTTCTTACAAAAGGATAGTTGAAATGGTTCGAAAAATTAAAAAAATAAATAAGGAATCAACACTCGTTAATCACCCGACTCATGTCGGCAACGCCATGACACTGGCCCTTTTGTTTTTCACTGGTTCTTCGTCGTCTTCACACCATGGCGCCTGGAGATTTTTTTTTGATACATCGCCTGGAGATTTTGAGTGAGAGAAAGAGGAAGCCCGCCATCTTTAGTAAGGATGGCCCTTTTGAGTGTGAGAGAAAGAGGGGGCCCGCCAGCTTTAAGGATGGCCCTTGTGAATGTGAGAGAAAGAGGAGGCCCGCCATTTGAGAGTAAAGGAGAGGCAACGCTGTGGCGCTGGTCCTTGTATTTTTGTATAACTTTAGTAAGGATGACGGTATGGCTATGGCATATTATGTGGCATAAAATCTGATGTGGCACAACCATCTCAGCAAAATTAGTCAATCAAGGGTTGACTATTTGCGTATGTTAAGGTAGGGTGATATGATTACGTTTTTTTGCACTACTTCTGACATGACATTGATCCAATAAAACTTCTGGATATCCAATGATTATCATAAAAAATTCTGTGGTTAAATAACCCTTAACCCTACATTTTAATTTTTGTTGGTTATAAAATAATAGTATGTATGAGTATTTTAGAATACATGGATAATTACTTAATTTATTTAATTTTTTTAATCTCTCTAAAAATTAAATATGCTTTTATATTAAAGAAGGGAGGTAGTATTTTCATGAATAATGATGAGGTGGGTTTATACAAAATTATGGTTAAAGTATATTTTTAATTCTTTATATTTGCGTCAGTTTTCATTTTAGTCCATTAAATTTAAAAAGTACATTTTCAATCCCTCAAATTTAACTCCGTTAGTTTTTCTTAACGGAAGTAGTTGACTCATCAAACTTAACTTTGTTATTTTAAATCTTTTTTATTTTACACAATTTAAAATATCAATTTTATTATATTATTAAATTAAAATTAAGATGTAAACATGTTTTATCAACATTTTATTGCATAGTTATCAATTAAATTTGACGAGTCAGCAATTTTCGTTAAGAGAAATTAACGGCATTAAATTTGAGGGACTGAAAATGTACTTTTTAAATTTAAAGGACTAAAATGAAACTTGACGTAAATATAAAGGATTAAATGTATACTTTAACCCAAAATTATTGAAGCGACGGAGTGAAAGAACAAGTGAATAATGCTCCTATGTACAAAATAAATGAAGAGATTATACTTGTATTATATATATATATAGACCAAGGCCTTAGCTATATGATGCTAAAATCCCAATACTCTCAACATCCTTGTGCTCCAATGAGTTTTTATATTTAGGATTGGATGGATCACTTTCTTCTTTCCTGCTTCAGCAAGTTTGTGACTTGATATTTTGGAAAAATGTGATGGATTTGCCTCTCACTAATTGCTAATAGTATTTATACAATATAATACATAACAAAAATTATTAGTTACATATAATCTTTTGCATATCTAACTCGAGAAATGTTGTTTCATCCAAACTATCTTTCGCACCCCTCACCAGCTGGAGCATGAATATTTTTTATGCCCAACTTGGATATCGACTCATGGGAACGAGTAGGATGAAGTGCTTTAGTGAAAACGTCAGCAAGCTGATAAGAAGATCTGGAAGGCAGAAGGTCGATTATTTTGGCCTGCAACTTATCACGAACCAGATGACAATCTAGTTTAATATGCTTTGTTCTCTCATGAAATGTTGGGTTGGCTGCTATTTGGATAGCAGTTAGTTATCACAAAAGGGGAGGGCCAGATCTAAGTGAAAGAGTTGGAAATCATTTAAAAAACAAATGAGGCACTGAAGCTCACAAGTTGTTGATTCAAGAGCATGATACTCTGCCTCATAGGAAGACCTGGAGACTGTTTCTTGCTTCTTCGTCTTCCATGAGATTAAGGAGGATCCAAGGAAAACAAAAAGTAAACTAGTCGCTGAACGATTTGTGTCTGCACAGTTGGCCCAGCTTGAATCATTTAAGCTACGTAATTTCATATCACAAGTGGAAGTAAAAAGGATACCAGCACCTGGTGAGGATTTGATGTACCGAAGAACCCGATGAGCTGTTTGCAAATGAATGTCACGAGAATCAAACATAAATTGGCTCAATTGCTCAGTGCAAAGCCATGGAAGAACGAAAGAGAAAGATCAAATGGTACAGGAACCGGGGGGAGTTCACTCCTGAACTTTAAAACAAGCTTAAAGCTTAAATCTCTCTCAAATTCTTGTGTGTTATTACAATGCAATTGCTCCCCTATTTATAGCATGGGGAAGCCGGACATAACGTATACAAGTCAAGGAAAACAACTGGAAATGTCAAGGAAAGGGGTTGGTCCATTTTCACTGCGTTTCTGTTTCATCCATTTCAACCTCCTTTTGCTGACTCCTGCTTCCTCTGTTTTCATTGTTCTCTGTGTCATTCTCCCTGGGTTGGACAGGACTCGTCCTCGAGTCAAAGTTGTCTTCATCGTCAAGATATGGTGATAAATCAGCAACATTGAAAGTGGCAGATACACCATAAGCTCCTGGTAGCTCGATCTTGTATGCATTATTGTTGATCCTTTGCACAATCTTGAATGGTCCATCAGCACGAGGAGACAACTTAGCGTTGGGTTGTTTTGGAAATCGCTCCTTCCTCAAATGTATCCAAACCAGATCTCCCACGTTAAATTTCTGCTGCTTTCGATGTTTATCCCGCTGTATCTTGAGTCGGAAATTTTGTTTCTGGATCCTTTCGCGAACTTGCTCATGCAGCTTTTTAATGTCCCTGGCCCTTTGATCTGCATCTGAACTATAGTACCGCTTATCAGATGAAGGTATCAAGTCTGAGGGCTGAAAAGGTCGGATGCCGTACACAACTTCAAATGGGCATTTCCCAGTAGCTTGGTTGACAGAATTATTATAGGCAAATTCTACTTGTGCTAGTATAAGATCCCACTGCTTCAAATTCTTTCCCACAAAGCTACGAAGAAGGTTGCCAAGAATTCTGTTAATGGCTTCAGTTTGCCCATCTGTTTGAGGATGACTGGAACTACTAAATTGGAGCTTGGTTCCCAACTTTTTCCATAGTGTCCTCCAAAAATGGCTAAGAAATTTAACATCACGATCAGAGGTGATAGTTTTGGGAATTCCATGAAGACGAATAATCTCTTTGAAATACAAATCTGCTACTTCGACGGCATCATTAGTCTTCTGGCATGGAATGAAATGGGCCATTTTCGAAAATCGATCCACAACTACCATGATGGAATCCTTCTTCCTTTGTGTTCTTGGTAAGCCTAGAACAAAGTCCATACTCACATCTTCCCATGGTGCTTTAGGAACCGGCAATGGCAGATATAATCCTGTATTTTGGCTTGTAGTTTTAGCCATGTGGTAAGTTCTGCATCGCTGGACGTGTCGGTTGACGTCCCGTTCGAGTCTGGGCCAGTAAAAGTTTTCTCTGACAAGGGAAACTGTTTTGTCCCTGCCAAAATGACCAGCTAATCCTCCATTATGGGCTTCCCAAATAATAGCTTCCCTTAAGGAACTCTGAGGGATGCACAAGGCCTCTTTTCGGAACAAAAATCCATCATGTCGGTAATATTGACGGAAGGATTGATTGGCGGTAGCTTCCCAAATTTGGCGGAAATCAGGGTCATCATGATACATTTCTCTGATAAGATCAAAACCAATGATTTTAGCTTGCATCGTTGTGAGCAATGCATGCCGGCGGCTAAGAGCATCAGCCACAGAGTTCAATATTCCAGCCTTATGTTTAATGAGGAAGGGATAAGTCTGCAATATCTCACTCCAACGAGCATGTCTACGGTTGATCTTTTGTTGAGAATTCAAGTATTTCAGAGCTTCATGGTCTGAAAAGAGAATGAATTCTTTGTTCAGAAGATAATGACTCCAATGCTGTAAAGCTCGAACTACGGCATAGAACTCCTTGTCATAAGTAGAATACTTGAGCTTAGCATCATTGAGTTTCTTGCTGAAATAAGCAATAGGATGTCCTTCCTGGCTTAGGACAGCACCAATTCCGGTATTGGAAGCATCACAGCTAACTTCAAATACCTGGTCAAAGTTTGGGAGTGCTAGTACGGGAGCTTCAGTTAATCGCTTTTTAAGTTCATCAAAACTCTTCTGAGCTTGCTTTGTCAACTGGAATTTGTCTCCCTTGGTGCAATCTGTAAGTGGTGCCGCAATAGAACTAAAATTACGGATGAACCTCCTGTAAAAGGAAGCTAATCCGTGGAAACTTCGGATTTCCTGAATAGATTGCGGAATCGGCCAGTTAATAATGGCTTCAATTTTGCTTGGGTCAACTCGGATACCTTCAGGTGTGATGATATATCCCAAGAAAACTGTTTCATGATCAAGAAAGGTGCACTTCTTGAGATTGGCGTAAAGCTTCTGCTCCCGCAGGACTTGTAATACTTGTCGTAAATGATCAAAGTGCTCTTCCCGTTTCTTACTGTAAATAAGGATATCGTCAAAGTAGACAACAACAAATTTGCCGATAAATGGTCGTAATACCTGGTTCATCAAGCGCATAAATGTGCTAGGGGCATTAGATAAACCAAAGGGCATCACATTCCATTCATACAAGCCATCTCTTGTCTTGAAAGCCGTCTTCCATTCGTCTCCTGGTCGAATTCTAATTTGATGGTACCCACTTCGAAGATCGATCTTAGAAAAGATAGTGGCACCATACAGTTGATCTAGCATATCATCAAGTCGGGGTATTGGAAACCGATACTTGATAGTAATTTTGTTAACAGCTCGGCAATCAACACACATTCTCCAAGTCCCATCTTTCTTGGGTACTAATAGTACAGGCACAGCACAAGGGCTAACACTTTCTCGAACCAACCCTTTCTTGAGCAATTCTTCAACTTGTCGTTGAACCTCAGCATGCTCTTGAGGACTCATCCTGTAAGCAGGCTTATTAGGAATAGCTGCTCCTGGAATAAAGTCAATGGCGTGCTGTATGTCTCGTATATGTGGCAACCCGGTTGGCAACTCATCAGCTACAACATCTGGAAATTCAGTCAATAAGGGCATAACTTCTGGCAAAATGGTGGATTCGCCATTCTTCTCGAAGACCAATATAAGACTTATTGGCTGGGTTTCAGGCTTAATCATCCTGAGTTCTTCCTTCGTCATCAAGGTTACCAATGGTTTTTTTCCATCGGAGCTTTGCTAAGTTCACTGGGTGAAAGGCGTGCTAACTTGATCTTGACACCGTCCTTGGTGAAGGAATATGTGTTTGCGCGTTCATCATGTTGAGCATATCGATCGTATTGCCAAGGCCTTCCTAGAAGAAGGTGGCATGCATCCATGGGTACAACATCGCACAAAACCTCGTCTCGGTACCTGTTTCCAATAGAGAAAGAAACTAGGCATTGTTTAGTAACGCTTACCTCGCTTCCAGTGTTAAACCAATGAAGCTTGTAAGGGTGCGGATGTTCATGCGTTGGTATCTTCAATTTTTGCACCATGTAGTCAGAGACTACATTTTCACAGCTCCCGCTGTCAATGATTACATTACAAACCTTTCCCTGGGCGGTGCATCTGGTGTGGAAGATGTTGCGGCGTAACCATGGTTCTTCTTTGACTACGGCTGTGTGTAGGTTCCGCCTAATCACCAAAGTCTCTCCTTGATCGGCTGGTGTAACCTCCTCGTCGTAAACCGGTTCGGCATCATATGATGCGGCCTCCTCTTCATCTTCATCAGGTACTTCATACGCTTGCCCTTCCCTAATGGTAACAATCCTCCGGTTAGGACAATCTGCTGCAATATGACCGAGTCCCTGACATTTGAAGCATTTGACTATCTTAGAGCTAGACTCCTTGTTTGTGGGTGATTGGCGCGTGTTGCTTGGCTGTGTCTTGACTTGGCGGTTGTTCTGCTGAAATTCCGTCTTACGGCGCTCAATATAACCCTTGGAAGAGGAAGGTTGGAAAGGAGACCTCTTAGGGATCTGCTTCTCAACCCGAATTGCTAATCTGATCACATCGTCTAAAGTCCAATATTGCTGAAGTTGGACTGGGCGGCTTACGTCAGCGTTCAAACCGGCAAGATATCGAGCTATCGTCTGCTCCTCTTTATCCTGTATGTCACATTTCATCAAAAGTTTCTCAAATTCCCGGGTATATTCTTCGACGGACAAGGATTTCTGTCGAAGATTCTGCAGTTCGATGAAATTATCCTGATGATAATATGCTGGTATGAACTTCCTCGTAAGCTGGCGTCTCATTTTCTCCCAGGTCATTATCTTGGATTTTCCTTCTCGTGCCCGCTTCCGCTTTAGGTTTTCCCACCATATCGAGGCATGTTTCTTGAGTTTGAGGGCAACAATCTTGACTTTCTGCTCTTCCAGAATCTCTTTATACTCAAAGACTCGTTCAACAGTGTGAAGTCAATCTACAAACTCGTCTGGCTGAAGCTACCCTTCAAATTCGGGATGTCCACTTTTACGTCATTGTGGCGGAATCCATATCTCTGTGTGCGGTGGCTCTCAGTTGATGACGAACTAACGCTACCTGCCTCATATTCAGGTTTTCTCTGTGTTCATCAAGCATAGTTTGATGCAGCTCTACCGTAGCTTCCAGTTGCTCTAATCGACGTCTCAATTCATCTATCTCTACTTCATTCACAGATCTTCGTCTTGGAGGCATTTTGAAAGTTTAGGGCAAGAATGAAATTTTGGAATGTTCAGGGCAAAATTGGAAAGTTTAGGGCAAAAATGCAATTTCTGCAAGGTCCAGGGGTGAAAATGCAATTTCTGGTAGGTTCTGGGACCAATTTGCAATTTGTGCGAAATTCTGGGTCCTCAGTGAAATTTTGATAATTCAAGGGACCTTATTGTAATTTATCAAATTCAAGGTACCAAACTGTGATTATCAGAATTGAAGGGACCTAAATATAATTTTCCAATTTAAGGGGCACAAATGTAATTTTAACAACTTTTTGGGACCAAAATGTAATTATTGAAAACTACTGGGGTCAAAAAGTGTAATTACCGAAAGTTTGCTGACTGGACAGGTGACGTGGCAGACTTCGGCACGTGTCAACGTGTGATTGGATGGCGTCAGCAATGACTGTGCAGGGGCGATGACGTGTCTGATGATGTCAGCAATGATTGCGCAGGCGTGATGACGTTGGTATGACGTCAGCGATGACGTTGGGATGACATCAATGATGATGTCAGCTCGTCTTCAACCTTAAGATTTTTCCGGCGACTGCGGGTACTATTCCGGCAACACCTGTTACTATTCCGGTGACTTTTCCAGATTCCGGCGAGGCGCGTGGAAGCTCCGTTTCACACGGGAAAAACTCTATTCCAAGGTTTTCCGACCTTCCGAACGCAATGGCGACGTCCGTTTGGCTGAAAAAGGTCTAGAAATGTGATTTTCGAGAGGGCAGAGACCTCTATTTTCTCTACCACTCTGCAACTCCGATTTCTGACGTTTTTCAGGCGGTTCCCTCTCTCTGGAACCAGGCTCTGATACCAAAATGGTAGAGGAACCGGGGGGGAGTTCATTCCTGAACTCTAAAACAAGCTTAAAGCTTAAAACTCTCTCAAATTCTTGTGTGTTATTACAATGCAATTGCTCCCCTATTTATAGCATGGGGAAGCCGGACATAACGTATACAAGTCAAGGAAAACAACTGGAAATGTCAAGGAAAGGGGCTGGTCCATTTTCACTGCGTTTCTATTTCATCCATTTCAACCTCCTTTTGCTGACTCCTGCTTCCTCTGTTTCCATTGTTCTCTGTGTCATCAAAGGAGATGAAGGAGGAAATATCGAAGAATGATAGGGTAAAACGGGAAAGGAAGATAGAGAATGTCAGATTGCTCTTATACCTTGTGACTTGATATTTTGAAAAAATGTGATGTGTTGCCTTTCATTAATTGCTTGACAGTATTTATGCAATATAATACATAACAGAAATTAGCTATAGATACTCATTTTCATATCTAACTTAACAGAACTGTTATTTCATCTAAACTATCTTTCACAAAGTTTGCGCTTTTACAAAGGGATGGTGTAGTAATGCTGCAGCAGATGGGCGCTGGGTTGGAGTTCTTCTGAAGCAGAGTTTGAGAAAATCTTTACCCTTTGAGCATAACTCTTCTGGTATGGGCGGATGTTCCCCTTTAAAGCAAACTTTAAAGGAGGCCTGCACCTGCGCTTAGTAAATTAATTTGTATTAGTGATGAACTTAAGTAGCTATAGTGTACGTAGAAGTGTTTACCGGATCAAAGCCAGGCCAAGGATGCTTCCCTGAGAACATTTCAATGATGACGCAGCCCAAACTCCATATATCAGCAGCAGAAGCTTCACGCGAGCTCTTATATTCTATTTTTTTAAGAACCTGTATGCATGAAAAACATGTTTGTTAAGAAATTAATACTTTGCAACGCATAATATAATGCAGAGTATGAAAATACATACCTCTGGTGCTGCATAATATGGAGTTCCCAACTCGGAGTGCTTGCCCACTGATTCTGCTAGCTATTCAACAGACAAATCCAATTAGGTGATTGCTGACTGTTATTGGAATACTATAATATATCATCTTAAATTACTGTAGACATAAAATCTCAAGTTCAAAAATCAATGGCGTCCATTTTGTCACGAGGATGCACGTTGTAGAAGATACCCAAGAACTTACATACTTAGACAAACCAAAGTCTACCAGCTTTACAGTGTTGTTGGAATCGACTAGAAGATTGTCTGGCTTTATGTCCCTACATAAAATCATACATAAAAGTATAGAAAAAATGAGAAATGGGGGAATAGATTAAGATTATCCTAACACACACACATGATTACACCTGGGACATATATTCGATAAGTATAATTCAGTGCAAATCGCAGCAAAAGATTTACTTGTCATTTTGACAACCCTATTTTCAGTGTGATTTTGAAACATGATCTAATAATTAATTATCCTACAAGATGTGTGTTACAATTCCAGAACTCATGCACTATTCCATATCAGTACCGGTGAACAACTCTTTTGCCATGCAGGTAAACCAAGCCCGAGAGAATTTGTGCAGTGAAATTTCGAATTAAATGTTCACGTAAAAAACCTCTCTCCGAAATATATTGCTTCAGCGAGCCTGGTTGGATGTATTCCATGTATAGAGAAATGCGGTCTCCAACCTAATCATGCATAAGTCAAGCGATTAATACATTAATTGTGTGTATAGTTTCCTCCTCAGCTTATTGTAAAGCAGGAGTGAACTTACTATTCCGTGGTCATAATACTTTACAATGTTCGGATGTTTTAGTTGGCCGATAATTTTGATTTCCTGAAAAACACAGATGCACTTTAGTCATGATTTTTCTATGTCGTGATTAATTAATAGAAAATTTATACCTAAAGTATCATGTCTTTTAAGAGGAAAAATGATGAGAAGAGTAGAGTTTAATTACAGTATTTACCTTTTTTAACTCTACGCCAGAATCTATTCTTACTTTTTTATATTCTATTCACAGTCACTTAAAATTAACTCTTTGACTTTAACTTTCTGATGAATCAAAGAAATGAAGAAAATATTACATACAAGACGTACCTTTTTTATATTATGTGACAAAGAAATTGTAATATTACATACAAGACGTACCTTTTTTATAGATTCCACATGTTCAGGTTTGTGCATGTTATTAATTTCCTTAACCGCGCATAAGTCTCTGATTGCCCTGTCAGAAATGAAGAAAATAACATTCTTTTAATGGCAAGTGTTTACTTCCTATTAGTTTGGCTTCCAACACACACACACACACACATGTTTTTTTACAGAGAAATTAGATTAAGACAATAAGATCAAAGTTTCAGTTTACTCATACCTGTTGCGGGCAACATAAACAGTCCCATATCCACCAGACCCAATCCTTTCTCCTTTTTCCCATGTTCCAAAATTGGTGGCCTGAGAGATTGAATTAGCGGCAGCTGGATCTTCTTTCTTTACTGCACGCAAGTCTTTGCTTACTCTGTCAAGATTGGAAAACACAACATACGTTTTTTATGGCCACACAAGTGCCTATACATAATTCATTAATTATTGACTAAGAAAAGAAGATCAAAAGATGAATCTAGTCCGAGAATTATTGTCTACATATATACCTGTTAGAGGCAACACGAACAGATGCTAATCCACCATCCCGAATAGGGGGATCCCATATTTGCCTTCGGCCAAAATTTGAATCAGAAGAGGTTGAATTATTAGCAGCATCATGACTCTGATGCGATAAAGCAAGATGCCTCAAATTCAAATGAGCATTTTCAAATTCCAAATAGACCAATCGAAAGAGTAAGAGCCAAAAAAAAAATTAAGGAAGCATTGAATATGCTTGTGCGAGAGGTTTCAACAAAACAAATGCTATTTGGATCAACAATGAGAATAAAGACTCCAAGAACATCATTAATGTGATTTGGGCTGAAAATGGATCTGCAATCATATTTTGAGTTTGGATGTTTCAAATTAAAGGGTTTGGACTATAGGCTATACATAAGATTTGGGCTTAAATAATCACTTTTTGGGCTTAAATGCTTATTATCTTTAATTTATTTAATTTATGCGAAAATTTGAACTTTAAATTAAATAGAATTAGTTAGAAGATATTCTTTGAATACCATTGTTTCTAGATTTTAGGATAGATATCAGTTTTAGATTTGAATTTTATCTTTTTAGATTTTAGATTGAATTTCATCTTTTTACG
Organism: Vachellia pachyceras; assembly: GCA_025593235.1. Lineage (NCBI taxonomy): Eukaryota > Viridiplantae > Streptophyta > Magnoliopsida > Fabales > Fabaceae > Vachellia > Vachellia pachyceras. The sequence goes on from JANTPZ010097214.1 coordinate 28,217, forward strand.
GTAGAATTTTAGAAGGTAACTTTTATAAATACATTGTAATGATTATTCTTGAAATTATGAGATTGGAGATTGGAGATCAGTTTTGTTGAGGAAGAAACTCAATGTTCAAAGAAGAAGCTTGGGTGGCTCTGATATCTTGTTTTAGTTCCCTGATAAGCTTTATCATGGAAGCAACCATATCAGAACAAGTTCACACGTAAAAGTATCTTCATCGGTAAAGCATATTGATTACTCAACCATTCAAGAAATTGTCTACAACATATATATTTTTGGGGAACAATGTAATCAAGGGCATGGATTAATAGCATTTAACGGATATATTTGACATGGCTCTACAATAAGAATGCTTGCTAAGGGAAGAAATGGCACACCTGGATTATCTTGAAGTTGTCTCTTTCGGATATAGAATTATGGATCTGGGCCAGATAACTTACCTCCAGGACAAGTAAAAAAATTAAGGTAAAGGAAGATGTCTGAAAGATGAAGTAAAAACTAGCAAAAGTTGCAGTGAATGGGATGTCATAAAATAGGAGAACTTTTCTTTGGTAACTGAGGAAACGGACGTTGTTTGGATCCAGTAAAGACTGGATAATATAGAAACCATGCCTTCCTACAAACACAAGGAACATGTAAAACGTTTCATTTGTTCCTCTCAGCCTTTCAACGTGGACAACTAAGTCAACACATATCCCTGTCAGGACGATGATGGCGAAATCGTCAAAAACTTCAATATCAACAGTATGAATAGTATCCTTTGTTTCCGACCGGGAAAAGTTAGTGATTGAACCGATTGAATGATTAGAAGGGCCATGGGTGGGGCTGATATCTTTTCCCAGTTCCCTGCGCTGCTTGATCATAGAAGCAACCATTTCAGACCAAGTTCATACATGACAAAAGCATCTTCATCTCAGTAAAGTATACTGATGACTCAACAACTGAAGAAATTTTGTGATAATAATAAAGCGTGTTAAGAGAAAGAGAAGAAATGGCACACCTTGGTCTTCCCAATAAGGGTAGAAAGCAGAAACCAGATAGCCATAATTGGTAGAAGGTGTTGGGATCTGGGCAATGTGCGGATGGCGGTGTAAAAAGCAGCAATAGATACAGTAATTGGGAGGTTTTGAAATAGAAGAACCTTTCTTAGGTAATAGATGGGAGTGACCTTGTTTTCCCCAAGGATTGACTGCAAAAAACGGAAGACATGAGCTACTGCAACCATTCTGAGCATTTGAACCAGCCCATAAGTTCCCTTCAGCTGTTCAACCTTGAACATTAACTCAACAAAACCAAACGTCAAGATGAGGATGGAGAAGATGGCGAAGCCAATTAGGTGCGTCTCATGAGAAGGCATTGATCTCAACTGGCGCTCACCAACAGGTCGAAACATCGCTTGTGTAACCATGGCTGGGCTGAGATTTGCCTGTTGAATAATGGCTAACAAGTATATGTTTATGTTTCAAAGGCAATTCGGTCATTGTGTGTTTTTTCAGACTCTTTGATTAAAGAACCCCACCCCCCACCCCCCCCAAAAAAAAACTTCATGGTCAACGGGAAGAAAGCTCCGGCATGATAAACAAATCCCAATAACCACTCCCATCTGATTATTTTTCGTTTTTTTAATTACAATATTTTTTGTTTTTTTTGAATAAAATACTGTATTACCATCGTGACCTCCACGATCGTCCCGGTTGTTCCTTCAGGGGAAAAAGACAAATCAAGTTAAAATAAAAAATATCTTAAAATTCAAAAATAAACATCTTGAAATTTGTAAAAAGTATATCTCGTGAATTCTTATTGGATTTTGTAAATACTTCTTAAAATTTATAAACTCATTTCTCTCAACGGATTCTCTAATACACACGGTATAGATACGAGAACATCAAACGACAACCCAGGTTTCATCCATGTGAGTCTGGACTGCCTTACTCTAAAATCCCACATTCACCACTTTGCCAAACAAAATCCTCCCACCGGCGGCAGCCAGCTCGCTGGTTGCAGGGGCAAAAGCGCCCTCTTGCTACCCACATGCGAGGCATCGTCTATTCGTCTTAGCCTTCCCTGACCAGGATCGCTCCCACACCTTGAGCGTTCGTGATTGACCTACTCCCACTCAACTGTGTATAAATCAAAAGGTTGTTGGCTGTAGATGATTTTTCTTGGAATAAAAAACAGAAAACTAAGGGTATTTCTGACTTTTCACTTAATCTCCATTGGCTCACGTCATTTAACGCGCAGTCAACCTCATTAATCCAAATAAAATGAAATACAGTGAAAAAATAGGCGTACGCTACGCCACTATAATATATAAGCCATACAACTCATACGACAACCAACTCGTATGTATTTTTCTTAATTAGTTTACCTACTGCAAGTGGGTTTAAGGATATCCGGTCAAAAATAAAATAATTGGGTTTAAGGATACGTGATTAATTATTACATATGTAGCGTATATACATGCACTACCTCCTATTCTAAATATAATCATTTATTAACTTTGTAGAGGGAATAAAAAAGTTAAATAAATTATTTAACTATAACATATATTATAAAATGTTTGTGTATTATTATATTATATATATCAATTTATTGGTAAGAAAAATTAACTTAAAGAAAAATGATAAATATATCCATTAATTAATTTCTTTAATTTTTTTAAAAACTCAGTTGACTCTTATAAAAAAGATAAGATATAATACGTGCATACTCCTTTGATGCTTAATATAGCTCCTAATTAAAGAGTGTGGATTGATTCTAAATATAAGATTTATTTTTCATATTTTTCAACTTTTTTCAAATTACCTACTCTCTTAACAATAATTTTAAGTACAGTTTATTTGTTTTACATCTCAAATAATTTTATTTTTAGTCAAATTGCCAGGTGCAAGTAGCCTGCCTCCCTCTTTCGACTCCCAATCCATATAAAATTCAGTATATTTTGTACCGTTCTTGGGAGTAATAATTTTTTGGAAGGATAATAATTGGGTCCGTTTGGTAACGTGGTAGAGAAGTACTTATAAATACTTTTATATGAGTCGAGGTAAATATGTGGAGGAGATTGTTTCGTTTTACGAAAAAACACTGTTGAACGTGATTATAAATGCTTATTAGCACTTTTGACAATTTGTCAAACGATGTCATATTTTAGTACAAGACTTCTAATTCAATGACTGTCTGTGGTTAAAAAATTTCTAATATATAAGTCATAAATGACAATCCAAAAATTTGTAAACCTAGATATTTATTCAATTATAAATTATAATACTTAACTAATTAATTCCTGATTTCGCAACTAAGCAGACATTTATATTTGTCACAATTAGATTTTTAACAAATTGTTTTGAACATATAACTTTAGTTAATTAATCAGGTAATAAAGTTCACTGAAAATAATTGATAATAATAAAAATATAAATATATAAGGAATCATGCAAAAATAACAACAAACCCGCCGATTACATACATTTTGTTATAAAATATAACATGTGGTTTGGATGTTCTTATGACTCATAAGATTCCACCTTATAGAATTATGTGGTGTGGATGTATTTATAATTCATAGGATTCCACCTTGTGACATTATGTTCTTTAACATTTCAATTAAATGATCTTAAGTATGTGTTCTCTATAACCCCAATTATACCATTAAACTGCTTAATGTCATTGTAACTTATAATCTGTGTATCAATGCCTTGAACCTTGTAAATCAGGATAATGTACTAAGCATATTTGTACATCAAAGTAGTGACAAGAATACACATTTTCTCTCCCTCTCCCTCTCAATCTCTCCATTTTTGTCTTCTACTCCCAAATTCTCTCATTTTAAACCCAAAAAGCTGATTAAGTCTCAAAATGATGCTTGACATAACTTATTAAGGTGATATAAAAACCAGCAATAGCTGCAGTGAAAGGAAGGTCATGAAATGGGGGAGCATGTGGCGGACGGTCATTGTTAACTGGCTCCATTAATAACTGGATGAAACGGAAAAAATGAGTTCATGCGAGCAGTCCAAGTATATTAACCAGTTCATATGTTCCCCTCAAACTTTCAACCTGGACCACTAAATCAACACATATTCCTGCCAGGAGGATGAAGGTGAAATGCTCAGTAACATAAAGAATCATCATTCTTGATGATGATGATGATCTCCACATGAATGAGAAGGCATCCTCTTCTTCATTAGGCCCTCCCAATGGCAAGTCAACAAAGGAAGGCACACTCCTGACTTTATGTAATCCTTTTTAATTTCTTTTCCCAGTTATTGAGTTAGAACTTGCACGGTCATGCCTTATGTCACGGGCTTAGTTTTTATTTGATGAAGCACCGTGCGGTCTAGCAAGCTTTACTTGAACCTGAGCTCCTGAACCTGCTAGTAAGCCTACCAAAGACTTAACTTAGTTATGAGAACTAAGAAAGCCTAGAGAGAGATTGAGAGTTTGGGAGAATGCTTATGAATTGCTTGAATGCTTGATTACAAAATGGCACCCTTAGGGGGTATTTATACTAATCCACCTCCTCAATGGACGGTAGAGATCTATTCGATCCTACGACCTATATTCGCTTTCCAAAATTATCCTTGAAAATATCTAGATATTTATACATGTAAGAAATGTGTGGAGAATTCTAAAGAACTCAAGAATGTACAAGTATTTACAAGGCAACTCTAGAGAAATCTAGGGTTCTCTAGAGAGACCGTAGCACTTAGCTTGTTTTGAATTCCAGCACTGTACATCGATTCACACACACAGCTATGGCGGCCGGAAGATTGTGGTTCTACATACACACACACTACGTTCTTAACCAATGCTGATACGCGCGCGCGCGCACATTTCATTTTGATGACAGTGGTTGATTGGCTCGACAAATAACCACTACCGATTACCCCCATTAGAAATTATTTTCATTTTCATACATTTGCTTTTTATGTAGTTTATAAATTAGAATATAAGAAGGATGGTTAATAACTAGGGATCGGGTTATAGTGCTCATTTATATTATGTCTCGACCGTCTAGATTTAATGTTTGACGGTTCAAGTGTATTTCTTTAAACTATCAATTTTTTTTGTTAAAAAAAGTTATTTTTGGAAAATATGATGATTAAGAAATTCTTTTTATTTTAAATTTATACACATAAAAATAAATATTTTCATAAAAATAAAAAAATTATATGTGTATCATTCAAATCAAATCTAAATGATTCGAATTTTAATGGGTATAAAGCGCTCGTCATTTTTAATGAGTACCTATAACCAATGAGGAGGAGGACCATATAAGATTGTCCCGGAATGGTTATGGATGATGGGACCCTCAACCACACCACCATAGACACCCATTTTTAGCTCTTTCACACAATTCATTCAACTATATACATGTGGATTAAAACTATGATGTTAGACAAATTAAAAATTATTCATATAACATTAACTTTGCTTTGGGTTCAACTTTTCAAGCGACAAACCTTCATTTTTCACCTCCCTTCTTTACTCAATTTTTCAACTTACAGACTTCAAATTAAAATAGCATTCATTTGTTTGGCCGCCGGTGGGTTATTACTTTAGGACTTTGAATTGTTCAGCGTCCAATAATAACTCAACCGTCAGAGATCCTTGGTCTAGTATCAAAATATCCCGAGGGACTGACACAAAAGATGGCAGAGCAGCCGCCATCACCGGCCATCTGATGAAATTGAAGATAAAAGGTTTGACATACAAAATTCTTGAGAGAGACAAAGTGAAAGTGAACTACACGCAAACACATGAAGAGACGATAATTTTGTAAAGACTAAGGCGCCTCAGCGAGCTAAGTGGATTGTGGTTTTATAAAGGGATGGTCTAGTAATACTGCAGCAGATGGGCGCTCGGCTGGAGCTATTTTGAAGCAGCGTTGGAGAAAATCTTTACCATCTTTGCATAACTCTTCTGGTATGGGCGGATGTTTCTGTTCAATAGAAACATTATAATAGTAAGGCCTTCGTCTGCCTAGTGAATGAACTTGTTTTAGAGATGTATACATAATTAACTAATAAATGAAAGCCCCATATATGGGATACAATGTACTATACCCAAATTTCTCACTTGTCCTTGTATGCAACCAAGGCCCACTAGCTACTTCATTAACGTTAGAAAGATTAGTCTTTAGAGTACATTATATGCTTTGTTTATATAAAGTAACACTGTGACCCAAGTTAGACACACACCCTGACAAGTCTACTGTTCTAAGATGACAAGTGTAGTGTTTGTGTTGGGTAAAGCATCAATAGAAGAGAGAGAGAATGTGTGCGCGCGCGCGAAGTGTCAAAGTGTTTACCGTTTTAGAATCAGGCGAAGGTACCTTCCCTGAGAACATTTCAATGATTACACAACCCAAGCTCCATATATCAGCAGCATAACCTTCACTCGATCTATTATATCCTTCTCTTCCATGAACCTGTATGTATGTATGAGAAACAGTTGGTAATTTATTAAGAAATTAATACCCTGTAAGGCATAATAATGTAGATTACGAAAATACAGACACCTCTGGCGCCGCATAATTAAAAGTTGCCCCCACGGAGTGTTTGCCCACTGATTCTTCTAGCTATTCAACACACAAATCCAATTTAAGTCAAGTCATCCATGTTTCTGCTGACTGTTGGGACTATCATCATATCAATTCCAAGGGTATTTTAAAAGGCCGCAAATATTATGGCTCGCATATATGTACTCAAATTCAAAACATAAAACATCATGTTAAATAACTGCAGATATGAAGTCTCAAGTTCAAAAGTCAATGGCCTCCTTTTTGTCTTGTGGATGCATGTTGTCCAAGATCATCCAAGAACTTACCTTCTTTGCCAAGCCAAAGTCAACCAGCTTTATGATGTCACCATAATCGACAAGTATATTGTCTGGCTTCAAGTCCCTATGTATATAATCATGCATAAAAATAAAGAAAGAATGAGTTGACCAGAATTAATGCTGCATTCCTGGTAAGTATAGGAATCTACCTGTGAACTACTCTTTCGCCATGCAGGTAAACCAACCCGGACAAAATTTGTTCGGTGAATTTTCTAATTACAGTTTCATCTAAAGCACCTTGTTTTGAGATATATTGCTTCAGGGAACCTGGTTCGATGTATTCCATGTATAAATAAATGCGGCGATCAACCTAATTATGCATGAGCCAAGTGATTAATTGTTAACAGTGTGTATAGTTTCCTCCTCAGCTTAAATCAGAGGAATACTTACTATTTTGTGGTCATAATACTTTACAATGTTTGGATGTTCCAGCTTGCTGAGAATATTGATTTCCTGAAAACACATATGCTCTAACTTAGTCATGTTGGATACAATGAACTATGTGAATTTTATCATATTGTTAGTTTCTATTTTATTCATTGACTGGCGATGACATCATAAGCACTATGTTAGAAACTATGTATAGCACAATTTGGGTTCTTAGTTATAATGTTAATAATAGGAAAAATGGTAGCAAGAGAATTTGGATTCTTATAAGGTATCATGTTTTTAAGAGGAATTATGATGAGAATAGTAGAGTTTAATTACAATGTTTAGTCATTTAACCTTGCTCCAGGATTTATTCTTGCTTTCTTATATTCTATTCACACATACACTTCTGAGTCTACAATGAAAGAATCTTCACTTGTGGAGGATTGTATGTATGACAATGTTATGTATCTGTAATTCTAACATGAATGTAGGTAAAGGGGTATCCGTTAGTTAGTTAGCACTAGCCGTTATTAAATTTCACATTCCCCTGCCTATACACAATCACAAATGTGGTATACTCCTATGATTGAATAACAACAGTTTCCAGTTTCTGTCTTGCCTCTCTGTTCTTCCCTCCTGTAACCTTATTGTTCTTTTATATCTCTATCTCTTCTTTATACCTTTTCAATATTGCAAAGGCATATCACACAAAGAAATTGTAGGAATATATAAAAGACCAACCTGTCTTAAAGATTCTATACTTTCAGTATCGTAAATGTCTCTAAGTTCCTTAACTGCACATGAGCCTCCGGTTTCCCTGTTAGAAATCAAGAATACGACATGCTTATTACCTAAGCTTCCAACACATATTTCTTACTAAGAGATTAGATTAAGACAATAAGGTCATAACTTCAGTTTACTCGTATGTACCAGTCGTGTGAAACATAAACAGCCCCAAATCCACCAGCCCCAATACATTTACCCCTTTCCCATGTGCCAAAATCGGCGGTTTCAGAGATTGAAAAAGCAGCAAAAGCTGCAGATTCTTCCTTTACAACTGCTCTTAAGTAACTGTTTAGTCTGTGAAAACTGAAAAACACAACGCATGAATGTTTTTATTGACTAAGAAATTATGAAATTAACAAAACAAGATGAGAATATGAATTTCGTGGGAGAATTGTATACACATATGTACCTATTAGACAAGTCCAACTTGTATATTAGAGGTATTACAATGTCTCGTGGTAAGACATGAAGAATGTCTTGATAGACCCATAATCTGCTTCGTTTACCAGGCTCATATGATAATTCTCGTCGAACAATCTCTTTGCCTACATCTTCTATCAAATCATGCATCACCACACAACCTCCTTCAATCTTTACAAGGGATTTATCAATCAGCATTTCAATAGTAAATCCTAGTTGGATTCCATGAAACAATTGCAGGATATGAATGACATCTGCTAATTTCTCACCATTGAAAAAACACGCCAAGACAAGCAAAGTTTGTTTCTCTACTTCCCCTAAAGTATCATAGCTTGATTTCAAGGCATCCACAACTCTTCCATGCGGTGTTCTCCGGAATTGATCCAATGCAGAACTCCAGTGTTTGACTTCTTTACCTCGCAAGTTAGAACCAATCACTTCTAAAACTAAGGGAAAGCCGCACGAATAACGTATTGCACGATTGGGAACCTCCATGAAGTTGGAATCCACGTTTTCTTTTTTGAAGGCATACCAACTAAGCAACTTAAGAGATTCCTCGTCATCTAATCCCTTGACATCATAAATGCTTTTAACATCATGATTTACTAATAATTGCTTATTCCTTGTGGTGATGATGATTCTACTTCCAGAACCAAAGCAATCACAGCTTCCAGCAAGTGCCTCTAACTGGTCTGATTCATCAACATCATCAAGAATCAAAAGAACCTTCTTCTGACGAAGTCTATGTTTTATTATCGGTATTCCTTCATGGTAATCACTCAACGTCAGATCTTTCTCCATGGCTAATTTAGACAATATTGTCTCTTGAAGATGTGTCAAACCATTTGGCATTTTAGATCGTTTTCTTACATCAGAAAGAAAACATAAACCTTCAAAATTATCAGCAATGGAGTTATAAACAGCTCTTGCAATAGTTGATTTGCCTATTCCACCAGCTCCCCAAATACCTATCATTTTAATATCCTCAATGGACCAAAGTTCTAAACAAGAGATAACATCCTTCACTCGAGACACAACTCCTACTGGATAATTTGCAATAAATAAAGGCTCCTGGTTAATCCTAGCGGCAACTTCATTAGTGATCCTTGTAATACACTCTTGTTCATTTGCAATCCTGACCAATTCGTAAAAAGTTCACTTTAAGTCAAACTAAACATTAAGATATATCATTTTTAGGTATAAAAACTTTTATGCATTCCCACTAAGAGCGTGCTTGGTCACTGTTTCTCTTTTCTAGGAGAATAAAATTTAAAACATGTGCTTCGATGAGTTTTCAAAGAAATAATGAGCATATTTTACAAAAAAAAAAATATTGTTTACCCGAATAAAATGGGACCAAACTGGCCAAGCATTCATAGATCATACACACACACGTTGTTGTAAGATAGGAATCGTAATTAACTGTGCTTAAAATAATACTTGTATTAATATTACGACAGATTAAGGAAGATAAATAATATTCGATTTATAATCGCATAATACATACAAATAAAAGTATTTAACTTTTTCAATATTCTTAAAAAAGTTAAAAACGGATCAGATAAAAATAGTGAGAGGAGACATATACCTGGGTTTGAGATGACAGCCTTTGAATTCAGCAGCTTGAGACAGAGCCTGCCTCCATCTGTCCACGTTCTGTCTGTTGTCTTTGAACCTTTTCTCCAGTCGAGCCAACGCTTTTGCGTAGCTTCCTCTTGGACGTCGTAGTTCTGATGGGTCCACATAATAGAATACTGGGTATATCAACCGACTTTCTTCCTTGAAGCACTCAAGAATCTTTTCAAGTTCTTGCAAACAAAATGTTGAGTTTGCATAGTTTTCTGAGAAAACTATGATGGCTATTCTTGATTCTTGTATAGCTCTTGAAGGTGCCGGTGTGATATTTTCTCCGGTCCTAATGAACTCATCATCAAGAAAGGCATGGATTCCACTTTGACGCAGAGAATGATAGAGATGGCTGATGAAACCTAAGCGAGTATCCTCACCATGAAAACTCAGGAACGCATCGTAAGTCCATTTGTAAGTGATCGAAGAAGATGGTGCTCTATGCGCCATCATGAGATCGATGCGTGGAGCAAATCTTAAGTGAAGAGTAAAGCAAGAAGAGAGAGATCTCACTGGACTGGGAACAATAGAAGAGTTGAATTTGTAGCGAATATGACACCGAGTCTTGCCAAGGGATAAAAAGAATATGGCACAACGAAGCTTCTTATGTATTTCCTTTAATTGGCGTTTTTCTTCTATGCCTGAAGTAGTGTTTGATTTATTTAATTTCACTTCTACTACAGTAATTAAATGAAATGCCAATTCAGTATTATAGAATAATAATATAATTAGAAAAATGATCTTTTGTATTTTTGTCCTTTTTTTTTGTGATAAACTAGCTAATTGGTTACACGTACGTGTAAATCCAATTCCTATCTGCTTACAAGCATAAGACTGTATACGTTCATCCCTCGCTGGATCTCGCTGGATCCTGGTGAAAGTTTTGTGTACTAAACCACTCTTTCAAACTAAACCTGTTACGTGCAGAGCCACGACATTGTAGCAGGGGACAAAATTTTTATAGAATGGATTTGTTAGTAGAAATAATTTAAACGGATTCATATTTTAAAAAATCAATGATTGTGTAATAAAAATATAATAATTAGTTACATAGATAAAAAATATTAAGTGGGGGCATTTGTCCACTAACATGTGGCTCCGTCACTGGTCGTGGGGGACATATATAGTGTGTGTTTGGGGATCCATTGTGATAAAGAAATTTACAGATTCCAATACGAAATCCAATAAAAATTTACAAATTTCAAGATAGTTTATACGGATTTCAAAATAATTTTATTTTAATTTAGGTGCATTGTTGAAAATAGGTAGTTTCCAAGCAAGCAAATAGTTTCAAAGAAATTAATGTAATTATCAAGGGATTCACAAGGAAACTGGTTTGGAGCTTTCAACAGGGTTTGGACTTCATACCTACCACAGCGGCTGAACTTGCTGCCATACATGCAGGATTATCATTTTGTCAGTCTCAGGGTTTTTCCGAGATTCAGTTGTACTCGGATTCTTTAGATGCAATTCAATTGATACTTGCAGGCTGTAGTTCCTCTCACCCAGTAAGGGAGGAGGTTCCCAAAAACACGAAGAAATTAGTGTAAATGTCATTATTTACATACATAATACTCGGAAGCAACTAGGTGGCAAAAAAGAAGAAGCAACTAGGTGGTTCCCCTTAATAATAATAATAATAATAATAATATTCAGATTTAAAAAAATTAAGAAAAGGAAGAAAGAAATTAAATAACAATGTTGGGATTAAATTCCTCAAACGATTGGCGTTTTCCTCTTTTACTGATATCTCTCTCATGTGCGCATGCGTGATGCGTCTATGCGTGCATGTGTCGTTTTCTCCTCCAGCTTCGCAGGCCAGCTGGCAACCTACAGCTGTCTCCACACTAACATCCTTATCAAGTGCTATGGCAACAATTATTGATCAAATGCAAACAAAAGAAAAGGAGACGCGGGCCCCATTTCAACCTTTCCACGTGGCCCTGTCTCATCTCAGCCGTCCACGTCCTTCACCCTACATACCCCACCCTCTGGTCATTACTCACCCCATCTGTCACCAGATTCAACCCCACTCTCCAATCCAACGGCCATCCTTCACCGCCTTTATATCGCTCACCCTTTCTTGTCCCCTCCCTTTGAAGTTTACTTTGTTATTATTGACCTTGTACAGGGGCTAACGATGCCAATGGATTAAAGTTATTAGAATATCATTAAACATATATAAGAAAAGAATTAAATATATATAATATGGTGGATATAAAAAGAAAGAGCACAACTCCCAGATTAAAAAATGTAACAAGACATCATTCATTTGAATCTTCAAGGATCTTGTCTGCCACTACGGGAAAAGAGGAAAATTCTTGGAAAGAACTAAAAGGCACTGATAACTTTTCTACCATTCACACCGTTGGTCGCAACGCAACCGATGTTTTATATATTACTCAACTTTAACAGCCCGTTTGGTTCGCTGAAAATGTGACGATGAAAAAGGAAAATCTACATTTTCCATCGACGGCATCCGTTTGGTTCAACGAAGGCGACGGAAAATGGGTTCCCACGGAAACCCATCTTCCTGCGTACGTGGGAACCTCGCTTCTCACCTAAAACGGTGGGAAGCCAAATTCAGTCGACCGATGGAAGGGCTAAAAGACAGAGTTACCCTCGCTCTCACTTCTCAGTCGGTCTTCTCCGTTGTCGACACCACCAATGAGCTTGTCCTCCTGCACGTCCTCTGTCTCTTCTTCATCCTCACCCATTCGAATTCAGTCGCCGATGCCGAAGATGTGATGAAAATATATCATCCTCACCCATTCGAATTTAGT